>CAUYPK010030643.1:0-19033 GCA_963574355.1 Loris lydekkerianus
TACTTAGAGATCTAAAAATAGACCTGCCATTGGATCCTATAATTCCTTTACTAGGTTTATACCCAGAAGACCAAAAATCACAATATAACAAAGACATCTGTACCAGAATGTTTATTGGAGCCCAATTCATAATTGCTAAATCATGGAAGAAGCCCAAGTGCCCATCAACCCATGAATGGACTAACAAACTGTGGTACATGTATACCATGGAATACTATGCTGTCTTAAAGAAAGATGGAGACTTTATCTCTTTCATGTTTACATGGATGGAGCTGGAACATATTCTTCTTAGCAAAGTATCTGAAGAATGGAAGAACAAGTATCCAATGTACTCAGCCCTACTATGAAGCAAATTTATAGCTTTCATATGAAGGCTGCAACCCAACTATAGCACAAGAATATGGGGAAAGGGCCAAGGGAGGGGAAGGGAGTGAAGATGTTAGGGTGGAGGAAGGGTAGTGGGGGGGGCCACACCTATGGTGCATCTTAGAATGGGTATAGGTGAAACTTACTAAATGCAGAATACAAATGTCTACATACAATAACTAAGAAAATGCCATGAAGGCAACATTGAACAGTTAGATGAGAATATTTATATTGTATATGAAACCAGCACATTGTTCCTCTTGATTGCACTAATGTATACAGCTATGATTTAACAATAAAAATAAATAAATAAAAATAATACTTCTTGACAAAAATTGTTTTCTGTTTCACTTCTTGAGATTTCTGCAATAGAAGTAGCAATTAATTACCCTTATGTTGGATCATCTTTTCTATTTCCCTCTTTCTAACTGCTTTAATCTCTTCTCTCTCAGTTCACTGTGTCTCAAGACTTTCATCCATGAGATCAATTAGAATTTTATTCATGCTTGTTTTTTCCTTTATGTTTCTAATTTATTAAATAAGATTTATGACATTGTTTTGTTCTCAATTTGTTCTTTAACTCTTTAACACACCTTTTTATCTCCTGCTTTTTTTTCTTTTGGGGGGCTTTATCTCCTGTTTTATAAAAAGTAGTTTCTTCTTTGACAGGGATTAGGTGGTATCTTATGGTGGTTTTAATCTCCATTACCATGATGATTAATGATGGTGAACATTTTTTCCTTTGTTTCTTGGCCATTTTTAAATGGGGTTATCTGTTTCTTGTGCTTCTTTTTCTGAAAATTGTTCATGTTGTGTGCCCATTTTTAAGTGGGGTGATCTGGATATTTTTTCTTGCTGATTTGTTTGAGTTCCTTATAGATTCTGCATATTAGTCCTGTTTTGGATGGATAGTTTACAAAAATTTTCCCCATTCTATAGGTTGTCTATTTACTCTGTTGTCTATTTACTTGGCTATGTAAAAAAAATGTTTAAAGCATTGTAGTTTAATTAAGTGCTGCTTCTTTGTTTTGGTTTTTGCTGCATTTGCTTTGGGGGTCTTAGCCATAAATATTTTCCCTAGGCCAATGTCCAGAAGAGTTTTTCCTAAGTTTCTTCTGAAATTCTTTTTTAAGTCTTACATTGAAGTCTTTAGTCAATCTTGAGTTAATTTTTGTATATAATATGAGATAGGAATCAAGTCTTATTCTCCTGCATGTGGCTATCCAATTTTTTCAACACCATTTATTACAGAGTGTGTGATTTCTCTTTGCTTTATCAAAGATCAGTTGGTTATAAATATGTAATTCTCTATTCTATTACCTTGATGTATATGTCTACCTTTATACCAATACCATGTGGTTTTGGTTATTGTAGCCTTGTAGTATAATTTGAAGTCAGGTAATGTGATGCCTCCACATTTATTCTTTTGTTTAGGATTGCTTTGGGTATTCAGGCTCTTTTTTGGTTCCATAGCTCACAGCAACCTCCAATCCTTGGGCTCAAGTGATTCTCTTGCTTTAGCATCCTAAGTAGCTGGGACAACAGGTGCCCATCACAACTCCTGGCTATTTTTTTTTTTTGGCACCTATTAGAGATGAGATGGAGTTCTCAATTTCATTCTCAGCTTGGTTATCATTGGTGTACAGAAATGCCGCTGATTTGGGTACATTGACTTTGTAAGCTATTATTTTATGGAATTCATTAATCAAACCTAAGAATCTTTTGGGGAAGCCTTTAGGGTTTTCTAGATATAAAACTATACCATTGGCAGAGATAGGTTTATTTCCTCTTTTTCAATATGGATGCCTTTTACTTATTTCTCCCATCTAATTGTTCTAGCTAGAATTTCCAGTACAATATTGAATACAAGTGGTAAAGATGGGCATCTTTCACTTGTTCTAATTCTTAAGGGAATGCTTTCAACTTGTTCCCATTCAGGATAACTTTAGCTATGGAAGTGTCATATATGGCTTTTATTATTGTGAGGGACATTTCATCCTTTGCTGAGTTTTTGGAGGGTTTTAATCATGAAAGGATGCTGAATTGTATCAAATGGGTTTTCCACATCTATCAAGATGATCATATGATGTTTGTTTTTAATGATGTTTATGTGGTGAATCACATTTCTTGAGTTGTGTACATTGAATCATCCTTGTATCCCTGGAATATAATCCACTTGGTTGTGGTGAATTACCCTGTTGATGTGCTGTTGGATTTGGTTTGTTGGTTTTTTGTTGAGTATTTTTGTATTTATTTATGCTCATCGAGGATATTGGTCTGTAGTTTTCATTTTTTGTTCTTGTTATGGCCTTCCCTGGCTTTGGTATCTGGATGATACTGACTTCATAGAATGAGTTAAGGAGGATTCCCTCTTTCTAGATCTTTTGGAATAGTTTTAGTAAGATAGGCATCAGTTTTTCTTTGCAATTTCTAGAATTTGGCTGTGAATCTGTCTCTGGGCATTTTTTTCTTGGTAGATTTTTTTATAACCTGTTTCCATTTCTTTGCTCATACTTGGTCTGTTGAGGATTTCTATTTTCTGATTCAAGCTTGGGGGGTTGTATATTTCTAGGAATTTATCCATTTCCTCTAGATTTTCTAGTTTGTATACATAGAGGTGCTCATAGTAGTCTCAGATGCTCTTTTATATTAGTTGTACTGTCCTTTTCATTTCTGGTTGAGATTATTACTTTTTTGGAGTCTTCTTACTTCTATTCTTAGTTAATCTAGCTAATGTGATTGACTATTAACATTTTCAGAGAACCAACTTTTTGTTTCGTTAATCTTTTGCATTTTATTGTTGTTGTTTCAATTTTGTTAAATTCTGCTCTGATCTTTATTCATTTCTTTTCTTCTGCTAGCTTTAGATTTGTTTTGTTCTTGTTTTTCTATTTCCTTAAGATATAACATTAGGTTGTTAATTTGTGACCTGTCTTTTTGATGCAGGCATTCAATAATGTAAACTTCTCTCTTAGCACTGCTATTTCTGTAACTCAGACATTTTGATAACTTATGTCAATTTTATTATTCATTTCAATTTTTTAAACTTCTATCTTGATTCCACTGTTGACCAAAAGATCATTCAGAAGAAAGCTGTTTAATTTTCATGTATATTTTTGAGAGTTGTTCGGGGAACTAATTTCTAATTTTATTCTACTGTGATCTGAGAAGATACTTGATATAATTTCTATTTTTAAAAATTTATTGAGGCTTGTTTTGTGGCCTAACATATGGTCTATCTTGGAAAATATTCTATGTGCTGGTAAGAAGAACATATGTTCTGCAATTTTTTTGTAGAATGTTCTGTAAAAGTCTGTTAGGTTCATTTGTTCTACAGTTCAGTTTAAGTTTAGTGTTTCTTTGTTGATTTATGTCTTTATCAGTCTAGTGCTGTAAATAGAGTGTTGAAGTTCCCCACTGTTATTGTATAGTGATCTATCTTTTTTCTTAAGTCTAGTAGTACTTGTTATATAAATTTGGGAGATCCAGTGTTAGGTACATAAATATTTATGATTGCTATATCTTGCTTTTTCTTTCTTTCTTTCTTTCTTTCTTTCTTTCTTTCTTTCTTCATCTTCTTCTTCTTTTTTTTTTTTTTTTAGACAGAGTCTTACTTTGTTGCCCTCAGTAGAGTGCCGTGGCATCATAGCTCACAGAAACCTCAAACTCTTGGGCTCAAGTGATTCTCTTGCCTCAGCCTCCCAGGTAGCTGGCATTATAGGTACTTGCCACACTGCCTGGCTATTTTTAGAGATGGGGTCTCACTCAGGCTCAGGCTGAACCTGTGAGCTCAGGCAATCCACCTACCTCAGCCTCCCAGAGTGCTAGGATTATAGGCATGAGCCATGGCCTGGCCTTATATCTTCTTTTTGAATTGATCCTTTTATATAATGACCTCTTTTTTTACTGTTAGTGACTTCCAAGTCTGCTTCATCTGATACAAGAATAGCTACCTCTGCTTGCTTTTGGTTTCCATTTACATGGAATATTTGTTTTCACCTCTGTAAATTGAGTCTATAAGAATCTTGACAAGTGGGTTTCTCCAAGGCAGTAGATATTTGGGTTGTTTGTCTGTTCCACCAATCTATAGCTTTTAAGTGGGACATATAGACAATTTACATTCCAAGTTCTTACTTATTTATGAAATAGTGTTCCAGTCATCATGTTGATTTTTACCTAGTTGCTTCGTATTTTTCTTTTTTTTTTTCTTCTTTCTTTCTTTCTTTCTTTTTCTTTTTTTCTTTCTTTCTTTCTTTTTGAAACAGAACTCAAGTTGTCACCCTTGGTAGAGTTCCATGGCATCACAGCTCACAACAACCTCCAACTCCTGGGCTCAAGCCATTCTCCTGCCTCCGCCTCCCCAGCCTGGCTATTTTTTTTTTTTTTGGTTGCAGCTGTCGTTGTTTGGTGGGCCTGGGCTGGATTCGAGCCCACCAGCTCAGGTATATATGGCTGGTGCCTTAGCAGCTTGAGCCACAGGTGCTGAGCCGTGCTTTGTATTTTACATTGTGTTACTATTTTATAGAGCTGTGAATTATTTCAGTTTGGAGTGTTTTTCATCCTGGTGAGTGTAACTATCTCCCCAAAGGATCATATTAGCTCTCTAGCAATAGACCTCAACCAAAATGAAAATACTGAAGTGAAATGTAAAAGATTCAAAACACAGATCAAGGAAGTTCAATGAGATCCAAAAACAAACAAATACTAACAACAACAAAAGAAAACAACTCCTAGAAAATTAATCAATTCAGAACATGAATTAAAATTTTACTAAAGATGGATATATTAATAGTTAAAGAACAATCAAACAGAAGTTCTGGAAAGAAAAATTCATTTGGGGAAATAAAATTAATTGGAATTTGGAATGTTTTAACAATATACTCGTTTCAGACTGCCAGAGTTCTTGTGCTGATTCCTTCTCATCTGAAGAGGCTATCACTTCTTATTTTTGAATTTACTTTTGTTTACATAGGATTTTCCCCTCATTTTTAGATCATAACTATAGCATATGGATAGTAATTATTACCCATGTGTGAGGGTTGGGTAAAAATCCTTGGCTTTGCTTGTGGGTGCTTTCAGAGGATCAAGGTGCTGAATGAATTCCTTGGTTATAGATAGCCTCAGTGTGTTGGTTTTCTACATGCTAATTATTTGTTGACTGTAGTGGGTGGTGTATTATGGTGTGGGCTGGTTCCACCTGCTCAGAAGGGCAGATGGAGGACTCTGGAATCCCATCTTATTCTTCAGCTCTATGCCCTAACAGTATGAGTTACATTAAGATGTCCAGTTTATTCTCTAGGCCAGTAGGTGGCACTTGCGGGTAAAAGTTGGCCATGTTCTGTACAATTGTGTTAGCTAGTGCTGTAGTGGGCTGTCCAAGTTGATCTCATTGCCACTAAGTAGTGCTTGCAGGAGAGAGCTAGCTGTGGTGGTGTTTATAAGACCTGTGCCTGGCCCTAGTCAATCAGAAGTAGCACTAAGACATCCAGGCAGTTAGAAGGGCCCCGTAATTTCCAGGGAACTCCTTCTTGTGTTAAGCCACTGCTAAGGTGGATGAGTGGTCAAAGCCAGGTGGCTCTAGTCAGGCAAGTTCATGTCCAAAGTGAATGCAAGTGATATTCCATGAGGGGTCAGAGATGGTTCCCAGGCCACTTGGAGAAGCTTCCAGGGTAGGATATCAGCACCCCCATCACACCAAAGAACCTACACAGGGGGAAGCGTAGTCCAGAATCTACAGTCCAGCAGGTGGAAATGGTGTTACCTCAACTCCCACTCCCCTGACCTGGATCTCCCTCCAGTGTCTGGTCAGATTGGCTAGGGAAGTCAAAAGAAGCCTGCATTTAGGTCAGGAATCCCCCCCAGGCTATGAGCCTCCCTCTCCAGGGCAGGATGTTCCTATGGGGGAAGGGATGCCCTGCTCATGCACTACAGTACAAAACCACAGCACTCCTTTGGCTCTGCCCTGAGGGCTCCCTCCCAACTTGAGATGAATTTAAAAGTCTCCCCCTCCCATCATTCTCCTTTCTTTTGAATGATGTGGTCAAGTCCTGGAAGGGGCAGGACCAGGCCAATAGACCTGTACTCAGAACCCCTGAATTCAAGCTTTGTCCATGGGAGGGGAAGGTGGGCTGCCCACAGAACACTTAAGCAGGCCAGCTGCAGGTGTGCTGCAGGCCAGACCCTCGGAGGGATATGCTTCTCTCTCTGGGAAGAGTCAGGTGGGCAGCTCTGGGGAGGCCAGCAGGCACAGTGCTGTGGTCTAAACACCCCTTGGTCCCACAGTAGCCCACAGCTATGGCAGTGAAACTTTACTTTGGAGCTCAGGGGATGACCCACATTCTTGACTCTCTCCCTAGTCCTCTCCAGGGTCATATAACAGTAAAAGAGATCTCTCCACTAGACTCTCCCTAGTCTGGGAGTTGCAGCAGCAACAGTGTCCTCAGGACAGAACTTGGAGCATTGGAGGAAGTGCTTCCCAATTGGGTCTGGCCACAGGTGCCCAGAGTTCAGAGTTCAGAAGCCTGTGGAACTCCACGTGAGTTTGAGCAGTGATCTGTGTGATCATAGCTCCCTAGGCCACTGTGTAGCCCTGTGGGGGTCAAGGAGCTCTTCTGCAGCTAAAACTGTAAAGGTCTGAGGTGAGAGTGCTGGGCCCCAGAGTTTCTCATTTACCCCTTTCCTGGGTCTTGGCTCCAGGTCCAGAGGCCATGGAAGGTTCTCAGAAACCCTAAAAGAGTAGCCCGTTTTTCTTCACCCTGGTGTCTCCCATTTCCCCTCTGTTATATTCAAGCACTCTTTCTCTGATGATCTACTTGAAATATGGGTGTTAAACTGATCACTTGATTCTTCTCTGAAGACAAGGTACACTCCAGCTGCTTCTACTCCACCATCTGGCCTCCCTGGTGTTGTTCCTGTTTTTGACCAGAACTATTGGGTTTCTCCTAACCGCTTAACTCTCAGGCCCTGGCATGTTCATTCATTCAGCCTCAAGAATTAAAGAAGCCAAAATTAAAAGTGAGGACTGAAAATGTGAGTAGTTTATATTCTTTAAGATAAACCGAAAGTATGATGAGACTCAAAAACACATTCTGGCAACTTCTTTTAGTAACGCAGGGCATTTTTCAATGTGGCAAATGGTAGCAACATTTTGGAATAAACTATTTTTAAAGTGATTTTTAAAGAGTTCATTAGAATTCTAATGGAGCATCTCAAAACTCATCATTCTGAAAGGATAAGCCCAATAAATTTAGATTTCTGTTTTGACAAAAGGACAGGTTATGATTTCTGTATTTTCCATGCAAAAAGATATCCTTCTCTCTTTCAACTACTAGGTGCCCAAATAGGACAACCTTTTCAGACCTCATTTTCACTTGGCATGTCTCCTCCCACAACCACATGTAGCAGCTGTTGGCAACCGGCTTATTAAAATAATAGGCAACATCATGGAACTCTTAGCAATGTAACAAAGATTTGAGATATTTCTTGAAGTCAGTAATAATGAATTCCTGAATTCTCTGTCTCCATGCAAAGATTTAAGGGACCCTCCTAGCATGCTGCTTTGGAAACAAAGATTTCCAAATTTTGACATGCCTTCTTTGCAATAGTCTCAGAAAGAGACACACTAGGAGGTAAGTTGCCCTCAGTGCTGCTTAAGTTCTGGCAGGGGATTTGTTAAGATCATACTACACTCTGTAGTGTTGCAGACAGTAATAAGAATAGCAAATATGTACCCAATACTTACTACGAGTGTGCCAGACAGTACTTTACATGCTTTACCTATATTTATTTAATTACAGGTGCTATAACTCTTACCATTTTATAGGTAAGAAAAATGAAGCATAGAAAGGTGATTTGCCCAAGGTTTAGTAAGTGGAAGAACCCTGACCTGAACCCAAGTCATCTGGATCTCAATTTATACCCTATAATTTAGTATGAAGAGCTAAAAGGATTCTCAGGGGTCATTTAGCCCAAACTCTCCAATTGAAGATTGAAGAAACTGAGGTTCATACTATGTGGGCTGCCTAAGACTACTCGGAGTTATGTAACAGTAAAAGAAGTCTATTCACTTCAAACACGGTGTTCTTTGTACTTTTCCTGTGGTAAATAACATTTGATTATTAGTACATCTGTCCACATCCCTCATCTTGGGTGTTTCCCTCACAACCCCATATTTACCTAAAGTTTGCAGTTTTTTTCTTTGATTTTGTTCTGGCTTCTTGCCTTCCTTACTAAAGTGAGGTTTTGAACTTTGTTTTGGCTCCTTGGTTCTTGTCCTGCTCTGACAGGGATCATGCCTCTGGGGCAAGGTTTCCTGACTGCTGCAGCCACGAGTCTGTACTGGATTGAGGGACACTCCCAACTAAGTGCGGAAGGTGTCTCTCTCCACCTGTACATGACCCTGGGTGACCTACTGTTCAGTGTTTCCATAGCAGTCAATCTAATAACTCTGTGTTCAGTTTGAGCTTAACTTGACTGTGCATCTGAGCAGACACTAATTTGGAACTCACAGAGAGACAGGAGAGGGGGTTCTGATCTCAGGGATGTCCCAGAGGCAAGCTATGTGCCAGGTGCTTCCTCCATTGGTGCAGGGCCATTCAGGGTGCCTTTGCAGCTCCTAGACCATAAGACTCATAAGTGGATTAATTAGGAACGTACGTTTTAAAATACTGAGATATAATTCACACACCATGAAATTCACCCTTTTAAGGTGTAGAATTCAGTGGATTTTAATATATTCACAAAATTGTGCAACTGTCATCACTACTTAATTCCTGAACATTTTCACTCTTATGAGAAATCAGTTCACATTAGCAGTCACCTCGCATTTTCCCTTACTTTTCCCTGGATCTACTTTCTGCCTCTACGGATTGACCTGTTCTGGATATTTGGTGTCAATAAAATTATACAATATGTGATCTTTTGGGACTGTTTTCTTTTACCTTTTTTTCTTTATGAAATCATAACTGTATATTTATCTGACAAAGGACGTGAAAGATCTCTATAAAGAGAATTATGAAACTCTGGGAAAAGAAATAGCTGAAGATGTTAATAAACAACATACCATGCTCATGGCTGGGAAGAATCAGCATTGTTAAAATGTCTATACTATCCCAAGCAATCTATAGATTTAATGCAATCCCTATTAAAGCACCATTGTCATACTGTTTTCTTTTTCAATTAACATAATGTTTTCAAGGTTCAGCCATGTTTTAGCATGTAGCATCAGTACTTTATTCCTTTTTATGGCTGATTAATATTTCTTTGTATGGCTATACCACGTTTTGTTCATGCATTGTCAGTGGATGGACATTTGGTTTGTTTTCACTTTTTAGCTATTATCAGTAATGTTCCTTTGAACATTTGTGTACAAGTGTTTGCATGGACATATGTTTTCATTTCTCATGGATACAGACCTAAAAGTGAGATTGCTCAGTCATATGGTAACTCTAAGTTAAATTCATTGAGGAACTGCCAGACTGTTTCCCAAAATAGCTGCATCACTTTATTAATACATTTCCACAATAAATGTATGAAGTCTCTAACTTCCCCTCATCCTTATTAACAATTATTGTTATCCATTTTTGTTTATGGGCCATTTGTATATTTTCTTTGGAGAAGTGTCTATTTAAATCGTCTGCCCATGCTTAAATTGGGTTGTCTTTTTATTGCTGGTTTATAAGAGTTTTTTACATATCCCGGGTATTAAACTCTTATCAAATATAACCTTTTCAAATGCTTTTTCCAATCTGTGAGTTGTCTTTTCACTTTTTTGGTAGTGTCCTTTGATGTGCAAAGGATTTTTTTCCCCACAAATAGGATTCTTTGTCATTATTAAAAACCTGAATTTTAGACAGATTCTTGGACTGATGTTTCATATCCATCAGCTCGTTCAACTTCAGCACCTATTTCTTCCCTAGTAGCTTTTGAAGCTCCATGAAGCTCCATGAGTCTTCCCAATTCAAACTTGGATTTCTTCAGCATTTTGACTTTTCTAACAAAGACATCATGGAGAGGATAAATAGCTTGGCAGGCCTTTTCTGTGTCTTTTCCAATGCTGTCTGAAATCAATTTATTGACAACTTCCTCTAAGTCATTCCTCTGCACCTCTCTGGTCATGATTTCCATCATTTTCTTCCAGATTTGGTGAACCTGTTGGTGCTGGGCATAAGAGGTCTTCTGTATCTGATTGTTATGTTTTTTTTTTATCAAAACCAACACAGAACAGATGAAGCAAATGACCATTGGTAGTCTGAACATCAACATGAGCTTCAATCATAGTCTGCCAGTTTTTGACCATAGAACACATTTTGTCACAGGTAAGATCCATGCCATGAAAGTTAGTCAGGCAGTTTTTGCCCTGAACATCTTCAGTAATCAGCTTGAATGTTCTAAGTGCAACTTCATTAGTCTTTTTTTTTTTTTTTTTCAGCAAGACTCACTTCACAATGAGTGAAGTGTTTTTTTCCAGTATTTCTTTTTTTTTTTTTAAATCTTCTACTCCGATCATATCAATGTACACAGCTATGATTTAATAAAAAAAAAAGTCATCCAGTATTTCTTATATTGAACATAGCAGGTACCTTCACATCATACCAATATTTCTTAGAAAATGGATCAACCACTTTCTTCTTGGCTCCCTTTTTGCTGCCTTTCATAAGGCACTTGTTCTTGCTGACTGCTAGGCAGTGGAAGTGTGTGTGCAAAGGATTTTAATTTTGGTAGCATTCAAGTATCTATTTTTCTTTTGTTGATAATGCTTTTGCAAATATATCTAAGAAACCATTGCCCCAAATCTAAGTTCAAGAAGATTTACATCTATATTTCCTGCCCAAGAATATTATGATTTTAGCATATATATCCATTCTATATGCAGAGCAAAGTAGGGATCCAACTTAATTTTTTTTTTGCATATGGATATCTAGTTGTGCCAGCACCATTTGTAGAAAAGCCTGTTCTTTCCCCCCATTCAGATGTCCTAGCACTCTTGTCAAAAATCAGTTTGCATAGGCTTGTCTCTGGGATCTCAGCTCTATTCCATAGATCTATATGTCTATCATTATCCCAATCCCACACTCACCATCATGATTATAACTTTATAATAAGTTTTGAGATTTAGAAGTGTGGATTCTCCAAGTTTGTTTTTCTTTTTCAAAATTATTCTGTCTATTCTGGGTCATTTTCATATGAATTTTAGGATCAGCTTGTAAATTTGGCAAAAAAGAAACTAGATTTTGACAGGGAATGTGTTGAATCTGTAGATCAATTTGGTGAGTTTTCCATCTTAATATTAAGTCTTCTAATCCATGAACATAGAACATATTTCCATTTATTTAGGTCTTTTGTATCTGTTATGGTGTTTTGTAGTTTTCAGTGCACAAGGCTTGCCCTTCTTGTTAAATTTACTCCTTAGTGTTTAATTCTTTTTGATGCTATTGTAAATGGGCGTTTTAGTTTTATTTTCAGATCACTCACTGACCATATATAGAAATACAACTCATTTTTCATATTTATCTTGTATCTTTCAAACTTGTCAAACTCATTTATTAGTTTTAATACACTTTTGGTGCATAATCAATTAACTTTTCTTATACAAGATTATGTTATTTGTAAACAGAGAGTTTTGCTGCTGCTTTTCCAATCTGAATGCCTTTTATTTCTTTTTCTTTTCCAATTACTCTGGCTAGACCCTTAAGTATAATGTTGAATAGAAATAGTAAGAGTGGATATTCTTGTGCTGTGATTGATCTTAAAGGGAAAAATTTCTGCATTTCACCATTCAGCATAATGTTAGATGTGGGTTTTTCAGAGATGCACTTTATCAGATTGATAAATGTTCCTTCTAGTCCTAGTTTGTTGAGTATTTTCATCATGAAAACCCAAAGAGTTTATCTTTTATCTTTTTTTTTTTTTTTTTTTTTTGAGACAGAGGCTCACTATGTTGCCCTCTGTAAAGGGCTGTGACATCACAGCTCACAGCAACGTCAAACTCTTGGGCTTAAGCAATTCTCTTGCCTCAGTCTTCTGAGTAGCTGGGACTTCAGGCACCTGCCATAACACCCAGCTATTTTTTGGTTGCAGTTGTCATTGTTGTTTAGCAGGCCCGGGCCAGGTTTGAATCTGCCAGCCTCGTGTATGTGGCTGGCACCCTAATTACTGAGCTGTGGGCACCAAGCCTTATCGTGTTATTTTTGTCAAATACTTTTTCTGTATTTATTGAGATAATAATATGCTTATTATCTTTTATCCTATTAACATGGCTTATTACTTTGATTGATTTTGAGACCTTGAACTTACCCTCATTACTGGGATAAATTGCTTTGTATGTGTTTCTGGATTGGTGTTCCAGGACTTGCCAAGGAATTTTCTGTTTACGTTCATAGGAAATATTAATCTAGTGCAGTGTTTTTCAACCTTTTTACCTCATGGTGCACTTGAACCTATAGTTAAATTTCCACAACACACTTAAATTGATTTTAAAAAATTAAAAAAAAGAATATACTGACTGTGCTTTGAACTTCTTTTTAAAATAATTTAATTAATTATCTTTAATTAATTTAAAAATTTATTGTGGTACACCTAAGATCCTCTCATGGAATACCAGTGTGCTGCAGCACGCAGGTTGAAAATCACTGGTCTGGAGTTTTCTTTTTCATTGGTGTGTTTGGTTTTGATATCATGGTAATTATGGCCTCATAAAATGGCTTGAGAAATTTTTCCTCCTCTTTTATTTTTCAGAGGAGTTTGTGAAGGATGCTATTAATCTACAAATGTTTGGTAGAGGCCAGGTGCAGTGGCTCACATCTGTAATCCTAGTGCTCTGGGAGGCCAAAGAAGGAGAATTGCTTGAGGTCAGGAGTTTAAGACTAGCATAAGTAAAAGTGAGACCCCATCTCTACAAAAAATTAGTCAGGCATGGTGACATATGTCTACCTCCACCTACTTAGGAGGCTGAGGCAGGAGGATCACTTTGAACGTTGGAATTTGAGGTTGCTGTGAGCTAGGCTGATGCATGTTAACCTGGCAATAGAGTGAGGCTCTGTCTCAAAAAAATAAAATCATAAATAAATAAATATTCTGTCAAATTAACTAATGAGCCATCTGATCCCAGGCTTTTCTTGGTGGAAATTTTTAAAATACTAATTCAATCTCTACTTATTATAGGTCTACAAACTAGGACTAGAAGGGACATTTATCAACTATAAACAATTTTAATAGTTTTTGTCTTCTAGAAATTTTTCCATTTTATTTATTTACTTATTTATTTATTTATTATTTTCCATTTTATTTAGTTTACCTATTTTTTTGGAATACACTTTATCATAATATTAAAATCTTTTTACTTTTGTAAGATCAGTAGTAATGCTTCACTTTCATCCTGATTATACCCTGTTTCCCTGAAAATAAGAGTGTCTTATATTAAGGTATGCTCCCAAAGATGCACTAGGTCTTATTTTCAGGGGACATCTTATCTTTCCTGTGAGTAGGTCTTATTTTCGGAGGATGTCTTATTTTCGGGGAAACAGGGTAGTAGTTTGATTCTTTTTCTTGGTCATTCTACTTAAGGATTCGATCATCTCAAAGAACAAATTTTTGGTTTCATATGAGATTACATAGGCAGTCAGGGATAAGCCAAAGAAATCACATGGGCAACAGTTACATGAGGAAACAGTACATAGTTGGATACTACATGTGAAACTATAAATGTATAGAACAGAAAGTGAGCTTTTTAGGAGAAATGATGAGATGGGAGCCTATAAAGGTGAGTGGGGCTCGTTTATGGAGGCTGAGGTTTGTTAGCTGTGGAATGGATACAGCATCAGTTGTAAATAAGAGACTGCTGTGCCCAACCACCTTGTCTCTCAATGTGCTCTGCTCTGCCTTGCAGCTCCAAAAAATCACTGCCCTTTAATACTCACCACTGCCCCCTACCTACCTCTTCCTGGAGTAATTAAACCCATGTGGTTCAAACTAATCTTAGGCTATGTGACTAGTTTGTCTGTTGGTTCATTTATCAGATTTTTGTCCCAGCTCTCTTCTTCACACTCTCTATCCCCAACTTTTTCTGCCTACTGGTTCTATTTTGGACAACTCTGTTGATTTCTCACTGTCCCGTCCCAGATCATCAGCCCTGCCTCTAAGACAGGGCTCAACTACAACTTGAACTTTGCCTTATAAAAGAAAACAGTGTAACCTAAACATTTGTACCCTCACATCAATCTGAATTTTTTTTTAAAAGTGAGTAACTGGGGGGAAATTTTCAGAATTTTATTATTATTATTAAATGCATACTTTTGCATTTTAACAATTTTAAATAAAGGACAATTTTAGATGAAAAAAATTATTGTTCAGTGAACTTATTTTTCTTTGTGTAACTTACATGATAGATACATTTCAGAATGGCTATTGTTGAATCATAAATAAAGGACTAGAATGAAAGGCATAGAACATGTGTGTGGTAGAGAATTGTTTTTTTTTTGGGGGGGGGGGAAGATGAAAGAATAAAAGGAATTATTCACTCATAAATTCTTCAAGGCGTTCTGAGAAATTAATAAGCTTTTGTCCTCAGAATATTTACTCATTGCCAGTGAGAGAATGATTCAAAATAATATATGATTATAGTATTGGTCAGTAATTACTCTAAGCTTCATAAAGGAAACCATTATGAATGATAAATTACATGGAAGAAAGTCTTCGATAAAAGGGTGGAAATTACCCTGGTGGAGAGGAGTGAGATAAGAGGGCATTCTTGGCAGGGGAGCAGCATGAACAGGTGTGGAGTCAGGAGTAACAGCACCTTCTCAGGGGAATGACGTAGAATGTCCCAGCTGGGGAATGTTGGTGATGAGATTAGACAGGTAAATCAGAGCCTGTCGGCTGATGGCCTTAAAACTGGGTGCAGAGAGTGGATTGATCTGATAGATAAGAGGAAGATATTGTAAATTTAGCAGAAGAATGGCAGTATAAGAGTAACTTCAGAGAAATAACTATCTGGATTGTTTAGCCAATTAAGAAAACAGTCCTTAACATATTCCGGGCATTGACTACTGAGGTAGATTGAATAATGGCCTCTCAAAGATGTCTACATTCTAATTCTTAGAACCCACGAGTGTTACCCTATATGCAAAAAAAAAAAAAAAAAAAAAAAACCAGTTTGCAGATATGATTAAGTTAAGAACCTGGAAGTGGGGACAGTATTCTGGATCCTGAGTGGGGCCATTATAATCACAAGGGTTCTTTTAAGAGGGAGTTTTTCCAGAGGTTTTATAGACCCACTAAAGCTTATCTATGGGCCTCCTAGTGTGCATTTAATTCTCAGGTTAAAAAAAAAAAAAAACTGGAGTTGACAGGTTATTTTAATACTTAATACGCATGAAAGAAATTAAGTCTGTGTCAGCAAGATAGGTCAGGATAGTGTGAATTAAGAGATATTAAGGTAGAAGGCTAAATATGCAGTATAAAAATAAAGATATATTAAAGATAACTCCAAGATTTCAAACCTAAGAGACTAAGAGAATAGGATATATTAATAAGAGATGAAGAAGGTGGGAAGACAAGAAAGTTTATGCAGGGAAAAGATGCAGGGTAGAACTTATGATACAAAGGCAGCCACGTGAGATCAGGACAAAAATTCAGTTCATCTGAGGATGAACTCATGTATGAGAAAATCCAGAGGCTAGAGCTCAGGCTTTTAGGGAAATGTGAGAGAATGAGCGAGAGGTCACAGACAGATTTGGGTGGGCTCTCTTCCCAGCAAGGAAGCGAGCACAGGAAGAGAAGGAAGTGGAAGTTGGTCATCATGGCTGCCACACCACAGAGGTAGGCGTAAAGATGGGGCTCCCAATCTGTAGCCATCAGTTCCTCTAAATCAATATAATAATCCACTCCTACCTGAGGTTCAACTCCAAACCAGTTACCTTCCTAGGAGGAGGGGAATTCACTAACTCTGAGATTAATATGTTGGTCTTCAGTCAGAGGATGTTGAGATAGGGCCAAAGTAACAGCAATAAAAACAACAACAGAAGCAAAACAAATAAATCAAGAGACCAGCATAGTGACAAAAGGTACAATCAGATCTGTCCCAGAAAATCCCAGACATCTGATCTGACTTGATCATGGACAATGAGATCTATGTCATTATTTTAGGAGTCTATTCTAACGTGCCCCTACAATGTGCGACAGCTCAAGGAAAGGGTCACTATATGTTCTGAGGGAAAGAATAGAACATTCTGGAGAAAAGTGTGCACTCTGGAACCAGGAAGACCTCGGTTCAAATCAGAACTCTCCTCCTGCCATCCAGGCAAATATCCTAGTGCCAGGAAACCCAGTGTCCTTATCTTCAGGGTGAGGAATGCACATCTCTTCTCTGTCCATGATGATGTTTTTTGTTTGTTTGTTTGTTTTGTTTTGTTTTGTTTTGTTTTGTTTTTTGGGGGGGGATTGTAGTTTTTGGCCAGGACTAGGTTTGAACCTACCACCTCTGGTACATGGGGCAGGCGCCCTACTCCTTTAAACCACAGGCGCTGCTCCATGATGGCGTTTTAATAACTTAAGAAAACCTTTCCAGCTGGGGAGAGACTGCTCCTCTCAGGGTTAGGCAATTCTTGAAGATTCACAAAGGCACAGTGAGGAGCATGCCTTTGGTATAGGAGCTAACCATCGCAGAGTCCCACCTCCTACTATTCCTCTGCCTTAATCACCTCACGGCCAAGTGCCCGGCAACTTAGACTACCCTTATAACCCCAAACCCACTGAAATGATCAAACTAGCTGTTAAATCCTAAATTGTTCACCTTGTCCTGACTTACCATTCTTTTGGAAATCCCAATAAAGACCTAAACCCTCCCCCAATTCCTGTCTTCTGCCCCTCACCACTCTATTGCGTCTTTCCCACGCAGCCCTGTGTGGGGAGGCCTGGTGTGCTAACAAGCCTCCTGTCATGGGGACCTGTGAGTATAATCAATTTTGTTTATTCCCGAGTATCTCCTCTTGTGGGCACACCTGGCTGACCATCACATAAAAGATTACAAAACGATATTCATAAAGCAATTTGCATGGTGACTGGCCCATGGAAAGTGCTCCACACGCCCTGGCTGCTGTCCCTATGATTAGGCAGCTGCCAAGTGGTGCACTCTGGAGGTGTTATATACATGTGCTCCTCTTGCAATCACATCTGCCTCATTTAATCTACTCCTGCATCAGGTCAAGAGGGTGTTACTCTGAAACCATCACCTACTCAATTGTATTGTGAAACATCTGAGGTCATGGTGCTGTCATAAACGAAAGGAGCTGCTTGAAAGCTAGAAAAAGTATCAACGAAGACTAGCAAGTATGGTGTGCTTACTGCGTGTTGTATGCATTCGGTTATGTGAAATAATTTACTCCTCAGAACAGTTCTATGAAGGATGACCTGGTATAATTCCCTTTCTGCAAATGAGGAAACAGAGGTACAAAGCTTTCTCAAGGTTCCACAGCTTGACCAAGCTATTGAGTGGTGAAAGAAACATGGATGCCCCAGCTTTCTAACTCTGGGACCTTCAAACTCAGTTCTGTACTCCTCTCTCTCTCTCACTCTCTCAAGAGTAATCAGATTCTCTCTTTGGGTGATGAAGTCATGACCACTGAACACAATGTTCTGGTTCCTTCCATGGATAGATCTCAACAGTAGAAAACAGGTACACCAATCAGGTTACTGTCTGGAGAGGGGTGGAGGGTGAGGTGCTAGACTTCCCATTACAGAAGCATTCTGATTGCTAGGTGGGATGTTGGGATGGGTAGGGACGGTGCCAAGAATTAGCTGAAGGACAGGAGCTGGGAGTGAAAGTCAAGTTGAGAACTGAGGACCATATAAAGAAATATCAATCCCAGAGCAGAGGAGCTGAAAGGTGAAAGCTAGTTGAGGGGAATATGAAATGGAGCCACACGATGGAGTTATCAAGTGCAAGGGGATGTGGAACCTGGAGAGAGGATCCCCAAGGGTGCAATGTGAAGCAAATTCTTTCCTGAAGGGAGCCAGCCTATAGGTGGAAGGAGCAGTTTGGTTACAACCATGAGTGGTCAAGGCAGCTAATTCCCTCTGTTCTAATGTTCCCACGTTTTCCAATTTCCCAAGACTAGTGAGGCTTCTGGTAGACTGGTCACTGCTGAGAGATGCATGTACTGATTAGCAACAGGGGCAACATGGGTGTTTTTCTCATTGGAAATTAATAAAGAGGCATCCTGTTTACAAGTCAGTAGGTAGTGAATTTGGTAATATTTATCACTTTTCTGGGACTTTGTTAAATTTGGGCAATGAAACAAAATTAAGTTTCCAGATCCATGAAGCTGAAGACAACATCCTGGGTCCCACTTGATTCCACTAAATAAATAAATAAATAAATAAATAAATAAATAAATAAATAACAAAAAGAACCAATGTTCTTTCATAAGGGACTTAGCCTGTCAAATTAACATCTTTTTAGGGGAAAAAAGTTCTAGGAATATCACATATAATACTAAGAGTTCACATAATCCAGCTGCATGCAAATTAAATGACTTATTATATTCCATAAGCCATTATGGCACCAAGAGCTAGCCGGGGGGGGGGGGGGGGGAACTTTATAAGGCAACAAATCGACATCACCTTCTTGAACCCACCCAAAATTTAAAAAAAATTAGCCTTTTTTTTATGT
>CAUYPK010030645.1:0-22992 GCA_963574355.1 Loris lydekkerianus
AAGTCTTTCTCCAGGCCAATATCTTCCAGTGTTTTTCCTATGCTTTCTTTGAGGATTTTTATTGTTCCATACCTTAAATTTAAGTGCTTTTTCCATCTTGAATCAATTTTTGTGAGTGGAGAAAGGTGTGGGTCCGATTTCAGTCTTTTACATTATAATTGTTATTTTTAAAAAATAACTTTTATATGATTGCTTCAGAATTGTAATCATTGTTGAGAAAACCATAGACCAAAGTGAAAAAAAATGTTTATTTCTGAAATGTACAAAAGAGGTAAATTTTTTTTTCAAATCATATTTTAAATGATATGCCTACCTGTGCTTTTGATAAAATAAATGTTATTTCAGTGAACATAAAATGGCTTAAAGATAATTTATTCTTTTGACATTTATGTGTTTGTTTTCTTTCCAAATTTAACTTTACAGAAGTCATAAAATTGAATTAGTTAGAAAACCACTCCTATGTTTAAAAATGTTTTTTGTGTAATTAATGTATATTTTACAGGTAGGAAACCACCATTAGTAATGATATTTGTACAAGAATACTGGCATTTTTATTTAAATGATATCTCATCAACAAGGTATAATCAGACAATGATAATTTTGGTAATGGAATAAATTTTATAAAATTATGATTATACTTCTTTGAAGTACACTAGAGAGGTATAGTTAAAGCTTCCTCATAAGACCACTTAAAGGGGACAGGGAATGATAAGAGCTTTTCAAGTGAAGTTTGCCTTTTATTACTAAAAGTGCATGGAATAAATATTGTTATTAACTGTGCTAATGGCATCATCCAATGCTTTAATGCCTCACATTTTTAAATATTGTCTCAATCTTTTAAAGACATTCTTGGAATAATTACGGCATCTGATCTTAAAAACAAAGAGGTAGGCAGAGCCCACAGTGAAAATACTTAAATATATATGAGAAAAATTAATATCTGAGAGATAATGATCTTGCAGTGTGTTGGGGTCTGAGCTATAAGATCCACTAGTATTATGGTGAAACAATGTTAGCAGTGGTTAACTGTTTCATATATGAGTATTTATAAAACCTTGAAAAAAATAGATGTTATATCCGATAAATATAATACATCACAGACCAAAGAAAGAAAGTATGGATAAAAAATGACTTTCGGAGTAAAATTACTCTTTATATTTAGATTCTCTAATCAAGTCATCAAATCCAATCTAATTAACCCTTTAGACGTATTTATTGAGTGTCTACAATATAGCATATCCAATGCTAAAATGTTTAAATATGCCAATCAAACAACATATGGGTTTGAAGAAGGTAGGAAGTCTCGCTATGCAGCTGATATTATTGAAAGTTTAGTTTGTTTTTTTTATTTTATAGATGGGCAGAGAAACATTCTGAGGTCATTTTGGTTGTTGGCTCTTGAGGCACAAATGAAATGAGACAGAATAGACAAAGCAAGAGGTCATTTGCTCTACAAATGCAGTGGGGAAGAACTAATGAAAAGAAGTGTACACGGGGAAGGGAAGAATTTAAAAAGAATTGTGAGTAATAGGGGGCATCATAGGGGGAAGCAGACAGAAGTTAGTTGGACAATATGCCTCTTTTTCCATGCTGTGTTGAATGCATACCATGTAGTAGGCACAGTGATCAACCCTGAGAAAGCAGAGTTCAACATTATCTGCTGATAGTAAATTCCCAGTGATGGTTATGTTAATAGTTATTATGGGTGCCCTATAAAAGTTGATATCTGAAGAGCATCTGATAAAACATATCTCCCAATTAATATTGTCTCTTTCTTACTCAGAATCTCTTTTCTGCTATTTTGTGCATTGTTAAAGTATTGAACTCAAAATAGGATGTGATAGTCATTGTTAAAGTATTGAAATCAAAATAGAATGTGATGACATGGTTCCTTTAACTTTAGTGGGATTTTATATGTAAGTGTTTGTATTATCTATTTAGATTTAGGCTTTTATATTATCAGTTTTTTTTTTCATAGATTTTGGTTAACAATCTTTGTTTAAGACATACCAAGAGGTTTTTATCAACAATCAAAGAAAATATAGTGTTGAAATTTCTCCTAATTGATGGGCTTTTGGGACTGGAGCTAATCCAGGTATCAAGAAATACTTGAATTGTATTTTCTTTTCAAGGACTTTCAAAATGATTTATATACACTGATAATTTTAGTGGATTTCAGTATTTAAATATCAACATTATCTCAGAGTAATTAGTTCATCAAGTAGCCACAAAAAGTTGTCCTGTGTAATATTAGACTTAAGAACATTCTAAGCATAAAATTTTCTCTCAAATATTTTAAGGCTAATATTTTACACTGTTAAAATATTTTCCATTCAATTATATATTATTTTAAATAGGTAATTAATAACAAGATGATGTGAACAAAAATCTTCTATTAGTGTAAGGTACACTTCAGACCTTCATATCTAGAACTTGGGGGCACCATTCACATTACCTTCTATGAATATTGTCCCTCATAGAATTGGGCCAGTGCACAGTATCATGGCTATGTGAGGTCTGACAAGTTTGCAGACTTTCCACCATGTGTTTACATTGGCAACATTGTACAAATGTCTCAATAAGTTTTCATACTTCCTGTATATCAGTATACTACAGTTGTGTTCATATTGACATGTGGTGGTGTCTTATGAAATGGAGTTCATTATTGTTGTTGCCTGGTTTTTGTGCCATCACAAGAATGTTGGAGCTTAAATTAGAGCAAGGAACATTCATAAATTTCTTGTTAAACTTAGTACATGTGGAAGTGAAATCAGGGATGTATTATCCTAAGTTTATAGGGGAAAAGCAGTGTACAAAAGGATTAAATGCTTTTCTGAGGGGAGAAAAAGCATCACTAATAAAGAAGTTTAGCCACAAAAACATTGCAAAAATTCATCATATTATGTGTCAAAATCGTCAGTTGACTGCAAAAACCATAGCAGGCCAAGAAACCATTGATAGAGAAACAGTTAGGAAAATCTTAACTAAATACCTTGGCCAACAACTCATGGCTCTTGCATCATGACAATGCACCAGCTCTCACAGCAATGTCTGTGAAGGAGTTTTTAGTCAGAAAACACCCTCCCTACTCACCTGATCTGGTCAGCAATAAAAACTTTACCTGTATATCAAGGAAATAGTGAAATGAAGACATTTTGATGACATTCAGGACATCAGGGTAATATAACAACAGCTTTGATAACCATTACAGAAAAAGAGTTCCAAAATTGCTTTGAAGTGTGGACTAGGTGCTGGCATTGGTGCATGGTTTCCCCTGGGGAGTACTTCAAGAATGACTGTAGTGCTAGTCAGCAAGGTGGCATATGGCCCTTTGTCTAGGATGAGTTTGCAAACTTAATTGTCAGACTTTGTATAACACAGGCAAAGGCATAATTCTAAAATGAGTCAAGTCTTAAATATAAATACTGTGCCTAATGGATAACAAAAGTCACACCCAAATATGGAGAAACAATAACTCAATGTACATCATCTATTAAATTCTATTTACATCTGACAATCAGCAAAATATATGTTTTATGATAAACATGCATATATGTATATTCATTGAAAAAAAAATGCCTATACTGGAACAAGGAAAAAGATTTGGAAGCTTAAATAACTTATCTAAGGTATTCAAATCCATTTTGTTCCAATTCCAAGTTCAGACTTTATATCCACTGAGAATTTCAATTGGCAGGGTTTTTACCTCAAATGCTAAAATAGTCTTGGGTTGCTGAAATAATTGTCTTTCCTTCTAGATCTGAGCATGACTGATTTAATAGTCAGATGATTCTCTCATGACTAGTCCAGATTTATCAATATAGGCTAGTCTGCTGAAAGCTGCCATTTGTGGAGAAAAAAAGGTGCAGTTTTATAAATATTTAGAAATCGTATCTAAATAATGTGACTCACTTTTAAAATATTCATTATGCCAATGTTCTCCAAAAGACTATTAATTTTTTCAGGGATTTTATTGGTACACAGTTCTAAAATACATATATACGTGAACTAATTAAATTCTTATTTGGTCTGACACAAAAATAAATGGAGGTCTAAGTTTCAGCCCTAAAGAGTTACATATCTCATAAAACTTAGTAAATTTAGTTTGTAATTTTCCAAATAAACTTATTAAGAATTATGCTTGCAGGCCCCCCAAGGCCAGTCTCAGGATCAATGATTTGCTAGAAGGAGCAAAGTATAAAAATTGTTATACTTTCAGCTACAGTTTATTATGGAGAAAAGAAAGATATAAAATAGAACCAAAGCAGACTTACAAGGAACACAGGACAGAATCTAGGAAATAGTAGGCATAAGCTTTAGTGGTGTCCTGTCTTGGTGATATACAGATGGATAGTGGTTAATTCTCCTGGCTATAACACGTGAACACACACATAAAGTATCACCAATTAGAGAAACTATCTGAACTCCAGTAGTGTGTTTCTGATGGAATTGGAAACATAGGCATGGATAACCATGCTAGGGGTTAAAAAATCAAACTGATACCACCTAGTCCAAGGTCCCTACCATACATCGCATCGTTAGTATAAACAATGTGGCATAGCCCAAGTCCCCAAGTGACAGAGACATTTATCAGATTTATCCCTAGGAGCTTGGCAAGACTAGACTTTCCATGGAATGTGCAAGTTGTGATTCTTTAATGCACACAAGTAGAGCAACAGGAGAAGCTAAACAGATCCATGTTAAACTTACGTGTAATATCTATAATTATATACAAATTAAATATCTACTTATCTACTGCCATAATCCCTCCATAATCCATATATATTTCCCCCTAGAGTCTCATATTTCTTTCATATATGATTAAAAGAACTATGATGTACCTCTCAGGCAAAGGGAAACAAGTAGATAAAAAAAGGGACCAGGACTGGGCTCAGTGGCTCAGATCTGTAATTCTAGTACATTGAGAGGCTGAGGTGGGAGGACCACATGAAGTCAAGAGTTTAAGAACCACCTGAGCAAAAGTGAAACCCCATCTCTATTAAAAAAAAAAAAGAAAAAAAAATTAGTCATGCATAGTGGTGTACACCTGTAGTCCCAGTTATTCGGGAGACTGAGGCAGGAGGATCTCTTGAGCCCAGGAGTTTGAGGTTGCTGTGAACTATGATGACAAAGCTGCAGGAAAACACCATCTCAGAAAAAAAGGAAAAGGAGTTTGGGGAAAGATGATGACTCGGAGGTGTGAGCAAAATGAACAGGTGAAAATGGATAATAGGAAAATTAAAAGACAATTCTAGAATCTAGAATTCATGAGTAAAACCATAGATTTTTGAACAATCTGTGCAGAAACAATTGATTAAAAATACAAAACAGGTTATCTAAAAGAGAAAAGAGCTTAACTCATTTCTATCTTTCCTTAGTGTGTTTCTTATACTATTTATTTGAGTGCCAATGTCAGACTAAGAATGAAATCTCTCCAACTTGTTTTCTGGTAAATGTTGGCTTTCTGGAGAGTTCTGTGAATACATATCGCCGTCTGTTGCCCCTGTGAAGTTAAAGCTGTTCTCACTTGAGCAGTTGTTTCTGTCCAGCTTAGTTGCTTTCAGCTGGGAACGGGCCCGATAACTGTGGAAATATTTAACTTGATTATCTTCCAAAATCTATAGTGCTAAGACAGACTATCTATGCAAATATATGTTCTTACCAATTTTAATGTACATTTAAATATCTCTACCATATTCATGGTTCAGTATCCTACGTAGGTTTCCAAATGTTGGCCTCCTAGAGCAGCTTTTTAAAAAATACAATTGTATGATATCATTGACTTAATATCTACAATTTATAGAGACTTCACATTAGTAGGCACAAGTTTAAAAGCTCTACTTTCTTACTTTATGCTAAGAAGTGTGCTATGAGATAGGTAATTCTGGTTTCCTTTTTGGCCTGTTAAGAAACTGTGGTATAAGCAGGATAGCTAAAGTCCCAAGCTAGTCAGAGGTTAAAACAGAATTCAACCCCAGGGTTTATGAGTCAAAAGTCCTATATCCCAGCAACGATACTGTGTTTAAAGTTGTTTTCCAGGTCACAGCCTCAAGCAGAGGACTTCACTGCCCATTGATTGGCTGACACAGACACTGATGCCTCCATAGCCGAGAAGAATGTGTCAGAAAGGAGGTCCGTATGAATGTAACTGCTTGGTTTGGCTAATAGATATCAAAAGTCTCTGAGACAGTGCAATTACAGTTATTTATCTGATCTGTTTACTTACTCCAATAATACAAAAAATAAATTGCATGCTGATCAGTATAAACTGTGTTCATTTTAATATTATATAGATATGTACATACATATATAATATTTTTGTGTTTGCAAATTTTTCTTTTAGGTTTCTTCAAGTGTCCACCATGAAAAGAACAGAGTTTAGAACATATATATTTAAGAATATATATGATATACAATAAGAGATAATACCTTGGTATCAAACAAAACAGAATTTCTGCAAAAATCTTTAAGTAAATATGAGGAAAACTTATCTATCATAAATATTTAGAAATGTTATCAAATAACTTATGGATTTAGTTTTTAGAAGACTTGAAAATTTTAATTTATGGCTCATAACTAAATGTTAATATGGATCTAATTCACCTACAGGTGAGGAATTCGAGATTTAAGTTAATTCTTATGGAGTTATTAAAATCTCTTGTTTTAAAAATGGAAATTTTAAAAAAAGAAATTCAAGTTTCATTAAAAAATAGCTGCAATTTTAAACATAATGATTTAACACTTATTATCTGTGTGATAGGGAATTATTAATTTATTCAGCAAAATATTGTCCTGTGCAGGCCAAGCCTAAGGGTTGGTTAGGAAAATAAAATATAAGCCACAAATAATTCATGATTTCAGCAAGATAATAGAAAAATCAGAAAGTGTCAGGTTCCCAGAAACTCTCAATTGATCATTATTTGTGATGGTGCTATAAAAAGTATATTAAAGTGATTCAAAGAAGGGATGCCACGTTGGTAGAGACTTTCAATGGCCAACTGAATATTTGTTACATGTTCGTTTTTGTATGGGCTTTTAAGGTTATTTTATATTTAATTTGTATTCATTCACATTCAAAATTATTTCATTACTTTTCTCTCTAGAATTATATCAAA
This sequence comes from Loris lydekkerianus, assembly GCA_963574355.1. Taxonomy (NCBI): domain Eukaryota; kingdom Metazoa; phylum Chordata; class Mammalia; order Primates; family Lorisidae; genus Loris; species Loris lydekkerianus. The sequence continues at coordinate 7,116 of CAUYPK010030645.1, forward strand.
AATAGAAAAGTTAATATGTTACAGGAATCAAGTCTGATGTGTTAAAGTAGACACTTTTCTTTTACAGCTCCCTAAAAGCGTAAGAAGTGGAAGGTGATGAACTGTGATAGAAATTACAAATAGGTATATTGTCAGAAGACTTTCACATCCATTTCTATAGCTGCAAACTTCTATGTGTGTGTATGTATATATATATATATATTTTTTAAACCAAGTTCTTTTTATCTACCATTTAGCAAGAATCCAATTACTGAGCATGAGCTTACTGTCTCATAAATAACATTCTCTTTGCTTTCAAATCACACCATTCCAATTCTGTATTTTGTCAGCAAAAGTCCTGTTTTTAAAAATAATACTTCAGCCATCTGCTTACCCATATGTGCTACACATCACAGAATGTTAGATTCTCTGAGACTTTTATAGACGGCACCACAAACCTTGAATGTGTTTTTTCTCATAATTAGCATTTTACAACCATATTAAACTGATCACAGGTAAACTGTTTCATTTTGGTGTGTTATTTTGATTGTAATCAGATGACTCGCTGAAAAGTGATTTTGCAGCCCATATATTTTATGTATAAAGAGTTTTCTTTCCCTTTTTACAGCAAATGCATTAGTTTAAAGGTCACACTTGTCAGACCTATAAACTAAATCCCAGACTTGCAATGTGAGACAACCCCCCGGGGAGCCATCGGTGTTTACACTGGGGTGAAAAATGTTATCGTAGCAGTTCCATCAGTTTCAATGACTGAGGATGTCATTTTCAGTCACAAGTGGCTCCTCCCAAACAAAAAGGGAAAACTGCTTGGTCAGAGATTCAGTGTTCAGTTTGTATGTTCTAATTTGTGTCATATATATATACATACACACACATACACACACTTGACTATTTTTCTACAAAACAACATAAACTGTAAAGATGTGTAAGGCGGGATTGGAAGTTAGTTACCATAGCCCTTCAATTTGGACCTGTCCCATTTAGGCATGAATTAGCATTTTTTAAATCCCCTGGGAAAATTGCCAAATCAACAATTTAGTACCTCTATAACATAATCATGAGAATTAAAACCTTTCAATTTGTCTTTTTTAACACATCCCATTTTCACAGTTAGAACATAAGCTGAGTAATGACACATGAAACGTATATAACATTCTCACATTATCTAATATATCCCTTAGAAAACAAAATTCAATTAAACCCTATATATTCAGATTATTTAAAAACTTTTAAGTATGTTTCGCATGAAATAACTATATAACATGAGGTTGTTGAGAGAGTCGGCTATCCCAAGTTTTCTGAGGATACAAACGTTTATATCTTACACTCTCCTACTTCCTTCCTATATCCATCCTGATTTTGTTTCCTGTAACATTTTTAGTGTCTTTAAGCAAAAAATGAATCATAAAAAATATGTTCACATGTGAAGGATGCAAACCAATAGGAGAAGGAGATGTGTAAGGATTAATCTTAACATAGATAAATCCTAAAATAAAAGAGCCAGCCTGAAGCGGAAGAAAAAGTAGGTAAAATTTTGATTAAGAAATTGGATGTTCTTATAGGGTACAATTTACAATGGGCAATGTTGTGAGAAGAGTTGCATTTAATGCAGTGGGGGCACCAGCCTACATCAAGAGAGGATAAGGGGTGAGGACAATTTGGGGGAAGTTTCCTAAAAAGAGAGTAAGAGACATGTTTAATTTTGATATTTTTTTAAGCTTCTTTACAAACATAAAGTAGCTCATCAATTAATTTAATTTTTAAAACTAATTTTAAATATAATCATTCAGTTAAAAATTGGGAAAAAGGAATGTATATGATTATAGCATCTAGATCAATATTGAAAAGACTTCAGACTGAGATAATGTGCAATAGGTACCTAGAACATCCTACGTAATTGAAGAAATGTATGTGTATGCAAAATATATGTATATACACCAAAAATAAATACACACACAGGCTCTATGAATAAGATAAAAGCAGATGTTTTAGTCCAGCATTTGGATCTACTCTGCTTCTCATGACATCTACAATTTCAAAAAAGGTTGCTATAAGGCTAATATCCTGAACTGGACATTTTGGCAGTTTTGTGTGGCAAGAGAAATAAATATAGGGGCCCAGAAATGATGAATGGGAGATGAAGAATATCCAGATTCAGTGTTGGAGCGAAAGAGGTAGACATGGAGATAAAACATGGAACTGTCTTCAACTGCACTGAAGTCCAGATGCAAATCACCTCAACAGGTTAATTAGGGGTTAGGGTGATCTGATTTTGTAAGTTACTGCGGGTATCTTGAAGGAGAAGAACACAATGTTCTCTGTGAGAAATCACTTGTTAATTATGTTAAGAGATTTCTGCTCCTTTTCATATGTGCTATGTGCGTGCACACACAGACATAATACTTCACACAGATACACAATATGTTAACAACGCGTGACACAAGAGATGAGAAGCAAGTATGAACCAAATCATCACAAATTTATGAGAAGTAAAAATCAACCCTGGGGGCTGTAGATATTGAATTTATCAGACACAAACTTTAAAATAACCATGCTGCCTAATTCCAAAGTAATTTCAGCATAAAATTAAGAACCAAGGCAGAGATTTATAAAATAATAAAAATAGAAATAATAAAATAGAAATTTCAAGAGTAAAAGCTACTTCAACTCAAAGTTGAAGGTAATACAGCAAATCAACAATACTTTAATTGGAATCTTAGAAAGAGAGGTCTAGATAGATGTGGTGTTTGCACAACATTGTGAATCTGCTAGATGCCACTGAATCATTCACTTTAAATCACTAATTTTATGCTAGTTTCACTTCAGTTTGAGAGAGAGAGAGAAAAAGAGCCTCCAGACTGAAGCTGTGGTTTTCTTCATAACCAACTCTCAGAAGTGATATCCCCTCACTTCTATCACTTCTATCATATTTTCTTCTCTAGATAGGAGTCACTAAGTCCAATAGACTATTCAATAGAAGTGGATGTGGTTAAGCTCCAACTTTTAGGGGGAAAATAATAAATAATTTGTAGAAATTTCTTTCAAAAGTATGTCTTTCAGTAAACATTTTTTATCACCAAAGGTGAATTTTTCAGTGAGAAATAAAATGATCCCAGAGGGAAGCAAGAAGATACAGAAATGAATGAACAGCAATAGAAATGGTAGGTAAGTGGCTGTGAATCAATCAAATTTTATACTGACTATATAGAACCAAATGTGCTTTGGTTACATATGTGTGTGGGTTTATGTGTGTGTATTTATGTGTGTGTTTGTGTACACATGTAGGGTGGGAGGAATCCAAGCAAATGAGAGAGACAGAAAACTGGAAACATGAGAGATACATAATACTTGGAAATGGTAAAAAAATGATAGAGTTGAATTAAGATAATATTATAATTTACTTGGAATCAACAGGAAACATAATATTACTACCTTGTTTTACATTTTAGTCAATATGACATGTCTGTCTTTAGGGTAACCCATAATAGGATAATGAAAAATTATGTGAGATAAAGACAAAAAAAAAACGCAGCAACAAAGATATATTTTCCAACTTAACCTAAATGAACTACAAGAGGGACATAGAACAGTTGAGATAGGAACAAACTCATATATATCATAACACCAAAGGTAAATAGAGTAAATATTCCTATTAATTAATTGATTAAATGGCCTGGACAAAAGTGAAAAAACAACCCTGAATTACAAGAGGTGCTGCTAAATAAAATTTACAGATAACTTCAAAGTAAAATGATGAGAAAAAAATGCAAACACAAGCCGATGAGTGATAGTTATATCAGCGAAAGTACAGTTATGGCTAAGAATCGTTATAAAAAATTACTTGTTATATGTGAAGAGTTACATCTGGAAAAAAAAAAAATCTCATTAGTTTATAACTCATTTTATGTGAAGAGTCACACCCAGAAAATAAAACAAATTCTACAGTTTTATGCATATTAGCATAGCTTCGAAAACTGTTGAGAAATGAAAGGAAATAATGATCCTTTTTTTGGTCAGAGTTTGTTTTTAGGTTGGCCCCATAAAATACTTGCATATTGCTTCTGACTCAACTTGTTTTATTCTTTGAAAGAGTTTGTGGTTTGGAGTTGTTTGTTCTTTAATAATGCTTAGTGCAACTTTTATGAAAAATTGTCTATGCTGTAATTTTGTGGAAAGATTCATCAATATTTGAAGGTCTTTATGTTTTTTTCTTTTATATTCTTGTTTTATGTTTGGTAAATTGTGTTCTCAGAGGAATTGATCTATTTCATCTATTTTTGTTGTTTATAATATCATTTTATTTTTATTTCAGTATCAACAATACATGGCGATGGTTTCTTTTACTTGTTAGAGTTTGCACATTTTTAAAGATTTCTTAATATAATTGCTTTCCTCTTTCGTTTTGCATTGTGAGGGCTATATATTGCCCTCTGAGTACGACTTCAGTTGCAGAGCACAATCTTTGATGAACAACAATTTAGCTATCTTTGAGTTATAACAATAATATTCCTTTTGTTTCATGATTTTGCCGACTTCTGTTTCCCAATTTGCAAGACTGACATTTTTTCCCCTTTCCTTCCAGAGAATTGTTTCTTTGTTTCTTCCTTTTACGTATTTGTATTAAATATCATCTTCACAATGTTAGAAACCAAATAAACTTTATTTTGCATTGGATTTCTTACTTGGAGATACTCTGGACTTAATATCCTGCTCCTTTATCTAGTGTAGATAAAGTTAAAAACTATTCAGAACTTGTAGTTTTTGTTAAAAATATTTATGGCCCCAATTCGTTTTGGTGCTAACTCTCCAGGGTTCCTGCTCTCACTAAAAAGTTTTCTTTATAAATTCCTTATTGTCATTATTGATTAATAATACCTTTTGAATGGTGCTCCCATCCAGGTTTTGTGAGTTCAGTTGCTTTTATTGGGATAGCTGTTCAGAGTATCTTTGGCCTGAAACCAAAGAGGGCTGAGTAATTGAGTAAGACTATTCTTGAAAATAATCTATTATAATTCTTTATAACATTATAATTTACCAGTTCTTTACATCTTTTCATAAGCAAATTAATAAAAAGTTCTCATTATGTATAAACTCTCTCAAATGTGAATTCAGAAGGAAAACCTAATAAGAAAGCTTCTATTATGTAATATTATTAATAGTTATATCAACTATTGAGAATTCTTAACAAATCTAATCATAGCAAGATTGTAATCAGATTAAGGAATTGAAGTGCCTAAATGTATTTTGATGCTACATGTAGGAACACTGAGGGAAAAAACTGTAGAGAGATTTTCCAAGGTCATAAATCTAGCTCATGATAGTAATTATATATACATATATATATATATATATATATTTTTTTTTTTTTAATACAGAGCCTCAAGACGTCGCCCTGGATTAGAGTACTGAGGCATCATAGCTCACAGCAACCTCTGAGTTTGCAATGATATTAACTTAAATATTCTTTGCTTAAATGTATCACAAGTATTGTACTAAGCATGTTGCAAACAGTTACTTATTTAATCTGGAAAATAAAATAGTGGATGTTGATAATGGAGTGGGCCTTGTAAGATGTGGGGGTAGAGAGTAAAAGGAAAATCTCTTGTATCTTTCTCTCTCAGTTTAACCTAAAACTGTCTGCAAATATAAAGTCTTTAAAAATATCTCCAAAATAGCAACTATTCTATTCTTATTTTGCTAATAGGGCATTTAGCCATGCAGAGTTAACATTTGTCTTTCTTAAGGTCATATCATGAGGGAGTGACATGAATAGTATTAAAATCCATTGGTAGATTCTTAGAAAGTGTGTGTGGGGGCGTGTGTTCACACGTGTGTGTGTGCGTGTGCATTAATAGCTATATTTTTCAGTCTGCTCTATTATACGCCCAAAAGCTCTTAAGAATCATATAATTAAAAAGTCAGTTTGTGGTGGTGAGGTTTAGGCTCACAAAAGAGTCTTAAAGAAGTCTGGTTTTATTCTAATTAAGAGAACTACCAGGGTGCTAAATGAAATTCTATGTTTGGCAAACTCTCTTTGCTTTTTCATGGTGTTATATCTGTGGATGAAATATTCTGAGGATCAATGTTCAAAGGCCTTGTGCCACCTCGACCTTCTTCAGAATAATTTCTGAAAACACTGTCGTTTGGCAGCAGCTTTTCAACTTGGCATTTCATTTTGTCATCACATAACTTCATGACTGAGGAATTCATTCTTCTCTCCACAAATTCCTTTTCTCCTTTGAGCCTTTTAGGTGAAATAGTTGCTCTACTATTCCAGGTCTTTCTCACTACTAATTCTTTGGGACCACAGTGCAATAGAATGATGAATTTTCTTCCCCTCCCCCCCCAAAAAAGTGAGAATCAGGCTTTGCCAAAAAATTAAAGTTTTGCTAATATTTTATTTTTCCTTTTTATCTTTTTGATTTGATCTATGTCTACTGCTGTTATAATATAAAGTTGAGAGAAAATTGCATTTTGATAGACCTACTTTGTCAATATGAGCTTATCATTAACATTTTTGCAGAAGAAATGTTTTTTGTCTCACAGTCTACTGGATTTGTTCTAACAACTCAGACAATTTGAGCCTCTCAGCTATTTTTAAGTAGATACTTCCACTTATATCCCAGAAAAGGTAGTCCACAACATCAGCAGCATACCTGCATTTTTAGAAAGCTCTTACCAACTCTTCCATTAATCCATGGATTTATCTTTAGTAAAGTACAAAATGTGAAGTGAAAGTACAGTGACTGAGAACCTGGGCTTTGAAGTTTGAACTGTCTGGATTTGAATCTCTAGTCGGCCTTCTGGACTCTATGTCTTTGCACAAATTACTTGTTTTCTTTAAGGGGTGATCTTTGTCTCAGTAAGTTGGGGATCAGAATATTGAGAGTGAATAATGAAACATAAATTAAAAGCTTATCAGCGTGGCTGTCAGAAACCTATTATGTGGGAAGTGAACAGTAGCTAGCTATTGAAATACAATAACATAATAAAAGAATTAATAATAACATAACCTATGAGCTGACAGAAATGAGTTCAGGAAGAGTTTTCCCAATTTGAAAAATCTAAGAAAAGAATAGTAGTTTCGTGACATCTGGATCTGACATTGGGCTATTAAATAATAATTAAAGAAATCTACAGCTGGAGGAAAATTTTGATAACAATTTTGGTAATTAGTAGGTTTAGATAGATGACAATGTTAATTTAAATCTTTAAAGTGAGTAGCTATAGATTATTTTGAGCACACAAAATAAAAATTGCATTTAACTCATTGCATTTTTTGAATAATTTCAATGCTAATGCATTTTTATAATATTCTTTTATACCCAGGTACATTTGAAGACAAGATTAAAATACTTATTTTAGTGAATTAATACGTTAGTTAGATCAGAAGTAAAATATAATAAAACCATGATTAATGGAAATTCTTTAAGCCTCTGGTGATCTAATTTAATTGCAGCACACCAAGATTTTTAAATTCAAGGTTAACTATAAAACATTTTGTTAATGGGTACAAAAATATAGTGAGAAGATAGAATGAATGATATTGAATTGCACAAAAAAATGACTATAGTCAAAAACAAGTTATGATATATTTTAAAATAACAAAAATTGTAGAAGTACAATGTTTTTGCCAATGAAATTATAAACTTGTGAGGAGATGGATACCATGATAACTCTAATATTATTATTTTATGCCTGTATGAAAACATCACACATACTCCATAAATACTACATATAACTATTGTATATACATAATTAAAAATAAAAAAGTATTTTCCTCTATGGTTAGATTATTTCTGATATTCCTTGCATTGTATTAATTGGGTAAAATATAGTAATTATATATTATATGCTGATTCTACCTATTATGCAAGGTTTTAGAGAATAATAGAGGCTGAACTGATGGTTTATGCACTCTAGGAAATTCTTCAGAGATGCACTCTAGGAAATTCTTCAGATATCATATTCCATTGCTTTTTAACAAATCTCTAATAAAAATAAGGTATATAAAACAGAAAACGTTATATTAAATAAATTATACACTGGTGATCATAGTCTCTATTTGACTGGTTTTTATTTATTAACCTATAGCTGATCCTTAAACAATGCAAGGGTTATGGGCTCTGATCTCCTGCACAGTCAAAAATCTATATATAACTTTCAGTTCCCCCCAAACGTAACTGCCAATAGCCTCTTGTTGACCAGAAGATTTACCAATAACACATACCATAAATTAATGCATATTTTGTAGGTTACATGTATTGGGCACTGTATCTTATAACAAAGTAAGCTAAAGACAAGAAAATGCTATTCAGAAAATCATAAGAAAGAGAAAATGTACTTACTTTTAATTAAGTGAGCCACACTTAGTTTAACTTTTACTGAAAAACATTCATATATAAGTGAACCCAAATTCATGTTATTCAAAGCTCACCTATAGTAGTTACATTCAAATTATGTGTACATGTAATTTATATGCCTTGATATGTATAAATTATATATGTGCATATAATATTCATTTATATATGTATATATGTATAATATATACACACGCACATAGATGCACACCCAAATCTACACATTAGTAAAACAAATAGGCTGTTCTCAACGCTATATTGTACTTAATAATTCGAAAAAACATTAGCAATTTTAGCTATATAAAATTATTTAAAATTTTGTCATAAAAGGCTATTTTTTTACACATAAATTATCCACTTTAGTCTATAATATTATGACAAAAGACATAATAATACCTGAAGAATTACACTAATTTTCACACAATGCTCTATGAGATGAACATCAAGAAACCAAAAACATATACCCATATGAGTGCGATTGCAATAAAAATACACATTACCTTTAAATAATGATTTTTTAGGAACATCGGAATCAGTCGTTGTTTTCAAATGGTTATAAAATGTGAGGTGCTTAGAAGATTTATTGTATTAACAAGTGAAAGCACAAGTTTTTATAGAAATAAGCCACATCTCCCTTTTCCAGTTGCTTGTGATGTCTCATTAAGTTATTGACCTCCTCTCTTTTTGTTCTCTTGAGGAAGGCTTGCAATGCTATAAATTTCCCTCTTAGGACTGCCTTTACAGTATCTCACAGGTTCTGATAATTCGTATCTTCATTATTTTTTCCCCCAAATTTGGCAATTGCTTTCTTAATCTCCTCTTTTACCCTGCTGTCTTTCAGTATAAGGTTTAGTTTCCATGTCTTTGTATGATATGAGTATGCAGATTCCTGTTATTGTCGAGTTCAACTTTTATTCCATGAGGATCTGAGAAAATACAAGGAATAATTTCTATACTTTTAAATTTGCTGAGGTTAGACTTATGACCTAAGATGTGATCAATTTTAGAGGATGTTCCATGGGCTGATGAGAAGAATGTGTATTCAGTTTTGTTAGGATGAAATGTTCTATAGAGATCTGTTAAATGCAATTGTTGTATGATGAAGTTTAAGTCCAAAATTTCTTTGCTTAGTTTCTTATTGAGGTTCTATCCAACACTGCCAAAGAGGTGTAAAATCTCCAGCAATTAAGGTACTGGAAAATATTAAATTGTTCATGTCTCTTAGGGTTTCACTGGTAAATTGAGGAGCATTCTAGTTGGGAGCATAAATGTTAATAATTGAAATCTCATCATGTGAGTTTTTCCCTTAACAAATATGAAGTGATCATCCTTGTCTTTCCTTACTTTTGGTGGTTTAAAGCCTAATGTATCTGCAAATAATTGCAACCCCTGTCTTTCTGATTTCCATTTGCCTGGAATTCAGATTTCTACCTTTTTACCCCAAGTCTATATTTAGCCTTTAAGGTAAGATGAGATTCTTGTATGCAACATATATCTGGCCTGAGTTTTTGTATCCAGTCAACCAACCTGTGGCTCCTAAGAGGACAATTTAAGCCATTCACATTAATTGAGAGTATTGATAAGACTGGTAGTATTTTGGGTGTCAAGTTTTTTGAAAATTCAGGAGACATTTTTAATCCTTTTGCCACAATGGAAATTGGGTTTTGATCAAGAATTTCAGAGTGAGTTTACTTTGGTAGAGCATTGTGGTGGTCATTATGGTGGATGGGTCTGAGAATATCATGAAGAGGACATCACATAAACAAAATAAAAAACAAAGACCACATAATTCTCTCAATAGATGCACAAAAAGCCTTTGACAATATCCAGCATCATTTCATAATCAGAACGCTTAAGAAAATAGGTATAGAAGAGACTTTTCTTAAACTGGTAGAGTCCATGTACAGCAAACCTACAGCCAATATCATATTGAATGGAGTAAAATTGAAAACATATCCACTCAGATCAGGAACCAGGCAAGGATGCCCACTGTCTCGACTGCTTTTTAACATTGTTATGGAAGTCTTAGTCACTGCAATCGGGCAAGAGAAGGCAATCAAGGGTATCCATATAGGGTCAGAGGAGATCAAACTTTCACTCTTTGCAGATGACATGATTATATACCTGGAACACCCCAGGGACTCAACTACAAAACTCTTAGAAGTGATCAAGAAATACAGTAGTATCTCAGGATACAAAGCCAACACTCACAAATCAGTAGCTTTTATATATACCAATTATAGTCAAGCTGAAAAAGTGTCAAGGACTCTATTCCCTTTACAGTTGTGCCAAAGAAGATTAAATAATTGGGAATTTACCTAACAAAGAACATGAAAGATTTCTATAAAGAGAATTATGAATGTCTGAGAAAAGAAATAGCTGAAGATGTTAACAAATGGAAAAATATAGTATGCTCATGGTTGGGAAGAATAAACATTGTTAAAATGTCCATATTACCCAAAGCAATATACAAATTTAATGCAATCCCTATCAAAGCACCGCTGTCATACTATAAAGATCCGAAAAAAATAGTACTTTTTTATATGGTACCAGAAAAAACCTTGAATAGCCAATACATTACTCAGAAATAAAAACAAATCAGGAGGAATCATGCTACCAGACTTCAATGTATACTATAAATCTATAGTGATCAAAACAGCATGGTACTGGCATGAAAATAGAAAGGTAGATGTATGGAACAGAATTGAGAACCAAGAGATGAACCCAGACTCTTATCATCATTTGATTTTTGACCAGCCTATCAAAAATATAAGTTGGAGGAAAGATTCCCTATTTAACAAATGGTGCTGGGAGAACTGGCTGGTGACTTGTAGAAGACTGAAACTGGACCTGCAGCTTTCACCATGAATAAAAATTGACTGTCACTGGATAAAAGATTTAAATTTAAGACATGAAACTGTAAAGATTCTTGGAGAGAGTGCAGGAGAAACACTTGAAGAAATTGGCCTGGGAGAATACTTTATGAGGAGGACCCCATTGGCAATTGACGCAATACAAAAAATACATTACTGGGATCTGATCAAACTAAAAAGTTTCTGCACTGCCAAGATCACAGTAAGTAAAGGAAGCAGACAGCCTCAGAATAGGAGATGATATTTGCAGGTTATGTATCTGACAAAGGTTTGATAACCAGAATCCACAGAGAACTCAAATTTATTAATAAGAAAAGAACAAGTAATCCCATTCCATTGTGGGCAAGGGACTTGAACAGAAGGTTCTCTGAAGAAGATAGGCACATGGTCTACAGACACATGAAAAAATGCTCATCTTCTTTAATCATCAGAGAAATGCAAATCAAAACCACTTGAGATACCATCTAACTCCAGTAAGAGTGGCTCGCATAACTAAGTAGTTTCCTCAGCCTCTTGGCTACCCCTTGTGGGATTTCATTCCCCTAACAGTGAAATAAGTCACAAATGCTTACCTGAATTTTTCAGGTTTATTTATTTATTTATGTATTGTTTGAGACAGTGTCTCACTATGTTGCCTTCAGTAGAGTGCCATGGGATTCTCTTGCCTCTGCCTTTCTTGAAGCTGGGATTACAGGTACCCACCACAATGCTGGGCTATTTTTTATTTGTTTGTTTGTTTGTTTAGCATGCTGGGGTGGGGTTTGAACTCCAAAGCCCTGATGCATGTGGCTGGCATGATAACTGCTGAGCTATGGGTGTCGAGCCTTTTATTTTTGATGGTGTTGTTGAATCTAGGCATACCTCATAAACCATAATTCATCTCTGGCATATTAGCTCCCTGATACATTTATGTCTTGTTAGAATATTAATATTTTATTCTATGAGAGAAAGACATGAATTTTTCCTTTCCCCAGTTTAGTCTTCTACATCTAGCACAATTTAAATAATCAATATTTATTACATTCTAATATGTCCTAAGCAGTGTTCTAACTTATTTCTAGCAAAACCATTGTGAGATAATTATCATTATCTTTATTTTTTGTACATGGAGACTGAGGTTTAGAAGGTTTAAATAACTGGCTTATAGTTGTGTAGCTAGCAAGTGGCAAACTCTAGATTTGAAGTGGGAGCTCAGGTACCAGAGATGAAAATCAATCACTATGATAGGCAGTATATTAAAGGCATAATGGTTTTTAAGAATGTTTTTTGAATAAATGAATTTAAAATTTAATTTCATGCTTTCATTCTTCTTGTGTTGAAATAATTTCTAAACTATGTGTATTTACATTGTAAGATTACTATACTGGCGAGTTATAATGAGATTCTTGCAAATATTTGGATTTTGTCTTGAATGTGAGTCAAAAAATTATGGTATTTTGTTGTTGTCTCTGTTGGAGTAAGAATTTAGGAATGATTCCTAAACCATAAGCATAACCTTCAAGTTCTTTTTGGAATGAAATGTTGATTATATGTTTTCTTATTTTGTTTATTCTGATAAAATTGAAAGATAGCCAAAAACAACTCATTGGATTTAAGCTGTTAGTTGAATTCTTGTTTTATAGAACTGCTTTCTCATTTTAAAGAATTTTGTTTTTGCAAAGCCCCAATATTATAATGTTTAGAACAAAATAATTCTTTTAAAATACTTACATACCTACTGACTTATTATATCTAATACTATAGCTTGTATTTACTGCATGTCCATAAGTTACACTCGACCTTACTAAATATTTTCTTGACTTTTGCATTTTCTATATTTTCTATACTTTTGCATTTAATGCTACATATATTTTCAACATACAGGAGAATAATGTGGGCAGATACAAAGAGGATATTGTATTACAAACACTTGTTTCATCACATCATCACACATATTAACACACAAAAATAAGTCCTGTACCAACCTGATAAATGTATATTATATATTACATGTATGTATAGCTACAGGATCTTTTTGCTTTGAATATTCTAACTGGTTTGGAATTACAAACCAGTGAATTACTTTCAGTGTAATTCTATGCTTATGTAATATTACTGACATGAACATTTTGCTTCTGCTGTATGAATTTGTCTTTATGTAACTTTCTGTACAAATGTTATAAATGAAATAATAAATATATTTATGATTACAGAAATTATACCATGTTCAATTACAGCACTTCATGTTTCTATACACTATATGTATTCGCTATTTTTACAGCAACAGTATAAACATGTCACAATGAGGTACCAATAATTTGCCTAACCTTATCGTATGCTGTATCAGATATTTCTAAAATCTTACAATCATAGATAGTATGCAATGTATAATTTCATGCACTTAAGATTATTTACCCAGAATATATTCTAAAACATGGGTTTACTGAATCAAAATATAACATAATTTGATGGTTTTTAACAGGACATAAAATTACTTTCCAAAATTTATTCTATCGATTTGCAAATCAAGGAGCAGCAACTATTTGCCTTCTTGCCATTTGTGGGTTTTCACACTCATTTTTTTAACTTCTTTAATATCATCTGAAATTTTTTTACTGATACTTGGAAACTAACAGCAACTTTTAAAAAGCAAACCTTTTCTTTGAAAATACGTATGATGTGCAGGTGTTACGATGGTATAGGCCTAGAACACCAACTTAGAGAGTGTATAAAAAATCAATTATCTCCAACATTCTAATGAGTTATTCACCACTAAGATAAAATTTTGTCATGCCCAGTCATGGCCTTTCATTCACAGACATGTGGAAAACTACCAGCACTAGAAGTTATACAAACAGTTAACTTGGCCTCGCCTGGTGGCAACACTGATGCTCAGCCTAATGTTGTCTTTGACCCCGGAGTCCCATAAACTTTCATCCTCTGGTCTCCCAGCTGCCTTATAATTATAGTGGATGCTTCCAGTTTCCACAGCTTTTGTTTGAAAGCTAACTGTGTGTCTAGGCCTGATTCATGTGAATTCCCCTATCAGGTGTTGTTGATTCCAAAGGGGTCTTAAATTACCCAGATTCCTTTTTGAAGTTAGCCATAAACAAGGAGATCTGGATTGGTTTTGTTCAGAAATGGGTTTCAAACAAGAAGTGAAGTTTAATAAGTTCATGCCATATTTTAACATGTTCCAGAATTTCTCACGGGTCTTCCAGAGTGAGTGGTTGCTGTATTAATTCCTTGTGGTCCAACTTTTGATTTAGGATATTTTCTTTTCCCAGATAAATACCAATTACAGCTGTGAATAAAAACAATAAGGTGACTTAGTTACTAGTTTTCTTCAGGTCATAATATTAACAGAAATGTTTTAGCCAATACTACATAGAGCTTCCAGAGGAATAAACTCTCTGACAGATGCTAACAGCTATTTTTCCCCAGGGTAGAGAGGGAGTCCTGGGTGATTGGGGGCTGAGGGTAAAAGGTACACTAAAGATTATTTTGACATTAGTTTACTTTGAGCTAATCACATCCAGGTGGCCCCAAATTATTACTCACAGTCCAAACGTTACCAAATACATGACTCCAGCACTCACTTTGATGCTAAAGTGTAGAGTTGATCCATTCCAGGACTCTCCCTTTGGACCCTTATGCCCCAGAATAAATTATGTATATTTGTCTTATAAAAGTAAGCTTTAAAAAAAAATTCTGACTCTGCATATGTCACTGACACTAGAATGCCTATAAATCAGTATCTGGTGAAATCATGATAAAATAGTTTTTAACTCACTATATTCCACTTGTCAAGTGGCCAGATGTCTAGATTAAAACTTTTCCTCTCGTAAACTTTTTTTCTTACAAATATTCAATGTTGGTCATTTTGATCATGCTTAGAAACTAATGAAAGGCAGGGAAGCTGAAATTTTCTATGTGAGGTTTTCAGGATATGTTTTGATCAGCAAGCTATACTAACATTTCCTGTAAAAAAAAAAATAACTCTAATGAGAAGCCAGAGTTTTCTTTAGAGAACACTGCTTGTTAATGGTGCGAAGCTACGTATATTAAAATGCTGCTTGCAAGAATGAGTTAATGACTATAGACAGGAAAAATCTTGATATGGTGGGTGTGACTTTTATCCCACCTAATAACAAAAGAAACATGCTTCAAATATTGTTTATCTGAGTCGTTAGTTCTCAAGAAGATTGACTTCTCCTGAAAAATGTTTTGGAGTGGTACAGTAGTAAATGATGAGAAGGGATGATTAGTAATTGAGGAAAGGAATGTGCATACTGAAGAACGTTGTCCTGTACATCTTTGGTAAATGTGTCCCTGAAATGCTAATAAAGGGCCCACCCTCAGGTCAAAGTCTTAACATCTTTTCTTAATGAGATAGATATATTTTTAAGAGACTTTTTTTTTTTTGACATTTCAAAGAGGGTTGATATTTATTCTGCAGTTTTACACTGTAGAGTCTAGGAAGGTTTGAGCAAAACATGATTTCTTTCATTTTAAAATTCACTTATATTTAATTATACCTCTTTTAAACAGCACATAGAGTCTCTAACATCTGTATAAATGAAATTTATATAGTGAACATTTTTAGTATTTTAAAAGTATGAAAGCAACTGATTCTGAAATTGATATAGATATTTATCATCTCCT
>CAUYPK010030646.1:0-78997 GCA_963574355.1 Loris lydekkerianus
TGATTGCATTTAAAACTGGTGAAGTTGGAATAAGCCTAGACGAACATCCATTGATATTCTACTTAAGAAACTGAGTAAAGGGTTACACAGGGATTTTTGGTATATTTGTGTAACTTTCCGTGAATCTCTACTTCAAAATAAAGTTAGTAAATAAAGGAAATGTTTTAAAATGATAAAAATGGTAGGAGTGTTTAATGGTAAGTCTTGGGATACTTCCAAAGGAGAAATACTAGAACAATAGAAAAACCCATTGCTGTGTTTTATTTTAAAAGCACTATGTGGCTACCGATAGAACCTTAGCAGCTGCCTACTGTTGGTCCAATTTGAAACTAACATTATTGAATTTTAAGATTTAAAAGTGCCCTACATATTTCAGACAAAATTATGTTCAAAATTAGAAGACATCGATGGTAAAAGTTGTATGCATCCCTGAGAAAATCATATGGAGTATTTAGTGTGGTATTCTTAACTCATTAATGTATAATAATTGCATCTCCACTTTAAGAAAACTGAAAGATATAGAAAAAACCTTTCAGTAATGTAAATCCATTTTTACTCTTTTTTAAAGGAAAAATGGTATTTACTTGCAAAACTTCCTGTGGTCATTGAAAATAACAATAATGTACAATATTTACCATGTTTGTGATCTCACTCTTCGTTTTTTCCATAGTCCTGTGAGTTAGGCAAAACAAGGCTATATTCACTTCATTTAAAGTGTATTCACTCTTCATTTAATACCTTGGCTCAGCGCCGGTAGCTCAGCTGCTAGGGCACCAGCACATACACCAGAGCTGGCGGGTTAAAATCCAGCTGAGGCCTGCCAAGCAACAATGATAACTACAACCAAAAAATAGCCGGGCATTGTGGAGGATGCTTGTAGTCCCAGCTACTTGGGAGGCTGAGGCAAGAGAATCACTTGAGCCCAAGAGTTTTAGGTTGCTCTGAGCTGTGACGCTGCAGCACTCTACCAAGGGTGACATAGAGAGACTCTGTCTCAAAAAAGAATAAATAAATAAATAAATAAATGCTAATACCTTGAAGTTAAAAGCTCCATTGTTAAACAATGACATAGAATTAGAATTCACTGCTTTAATTTTTATACCAACCCTTTTATCTTTCACTATTCATTGCAGATTTTGTTTTATTTTGATTTTTGAAATATAGAAAAGTCAGTCTGAGCAATTTACCCGGGGATCTTCCTGTGTACAAACTGTATTGCCAGAAGGAGCTCACGATGAGACTCAACCAATGTCTTTTTTTTTTTAATTATTATTAACTATTTCAATAGATTCAGGCAGTCAAGCATTTTGTTTTTGAATGGATGAGTTGTGTAATGGTGAAGTCAGGGCTTTTAGTGTACCCATCACTTGAATAGTGTATGCTGTTCCCAGCAGGTAATTTTTGATAATTCACCCTCTTCCTTCTCCTCTTCTTAGTTACCAGTGTCAATTATACCATTTTATGACTATATATGCCCATTGGTTGTCTTCTACCAAGTGACAATATGTGGCATTTGTTTTCCAATTCCTGAGATATTTCACTCATTTTGATGGTCTCCAGTTTCACCCATTGCTACAAAAGACATAATTTCATTCCTTTTTATGTATATTACTCCATGGTATGTATGTATGTATATACGTGTATGTATATTTGTGTGTGTTGGATTTTGTGTGTGTCTATAAAATACCACGTTGTCTTGATCCAGTCATCAATTGTTTGGCACTTGGGTTTGATTCCATATCTTTGCGGTTGTGAATTGTGCTTCCAGAAACATTCAGTTGAGGGTGTCTTTTTTTATAAAATGACTTCCTTTCCATTGGATAGATATACCCAGTAGTAAGACTGCTGGATGGAATGGTAGGTCTCTTTTTTAGTTCTTTGAGGAAACTTCACACTGTTTTCCAAAGAGGTTTACACTCTTGTATATCCCAGCAGCATATAACTGTTCCCCTTTTCTCATATCCACACCAACATCTCTTGTTTTTTGAATTTTTAATAATAGCCATTCTGACAAGAGCAAGGTAGCAGTGTGTCATTGTGTTTTTAGTTTGCATTTCCATGATGATTAGTAATGTTGAGCAGACCTGAAACCATAAACATTCTGGAAGAAAACATTCTGTACATTGACCTAGATAAGGGTCTATGACTAAGACCTCAGCCAAGTTTTTCCCCCCAAAAAAATCTACTGATAAACTAATTTGGTGAATTTGGGTGACTTTAGTCCTCCTGTGTTTAGTTCCCTGTGTTTATGTAAAATGAACACTGAGGAGGTGTAAGCTGACATGTCTTTTTAATACTTTGTCAAATATCTATTTTCTTATATAGGGAATATATACTTATAATTAAATATATATTTATATTTTGACTTTGCTCTATGGTTGTAATACTCTTTCAAATATATATCCCCTTCCTACTATGTTATTATCTTTTTTATAGTATTGGGATGAATCATTCTAAAAGAATTCTTCAATTGATCATTTGCCTCCAAGATAGACCGATTCTTATGCTACATCATTACACATAATATGAAATTTTACTAGCTAAGGGACACTTTAATTTTAATTTGTTTTGCCATTAATTTCTTAAGAAAATACATTTGCATATTTGGATGTCAACAACATAATAAAATGTAATATTAGTTTTGTAGTGGATTTGAAACCCTTTCTCAGCTGACTCTTAAGTTTAAAAATGAGTTCTCTGTGGTTAAGTTGGTGGATTTATTTTAAATGCTAATTAAATATAATATGTAATCTATATTTTTGACCTTGAACTGCCAAGAATTTGGTCTTCATTGTTTTGTTTAACTTGTGTTTTAGTCCGTATGGTCAAGACTGCCATGCTGACAGTTAATACTCAGAATGTATAATATGATCTTTGGGTTTTAGGTGTGATGTTTATTACTTCGTTTCATCTAATTGTAAAATAGACTCAGCCAATGATTTTACTATCTGTGATTTTATGTTTTTTTACTAGACTTTATTTACCTCTAGAAATGTCTTTGTTTTTTGTTCATTATTCGGCAGATGTTGTTTAAGGTCAGAAACTACATCAGAATTGTCTTTACACAGAGTTTATTTTAAAAATTGTATAGAAAGCATAAACAATTATGGAAGGAAGGAATTTTTAAATGTATTTTAAATAAATTATATTCTAAAAAGTTTTGGTGGAGGCCAGGCAAGGTGGCTCATGCCTGTAATCCTAGTGGTCTGGGAGGCCAGGGCAGGTGGATGCCTGAGCTCAGGAGGTCAAGACCAGCCTGAGCAAGAGTGAGACCCCGTCTCTAAAAATAGCCAGGTTTTGTGACAGGCATCTCCAGT
The DNA here is from genome assembly GCA_963574355.1 of Loris lydekkerianus. Lineage (NCBI taxonomy): Eukaryota > Metazoa > Chordata > Mammalia > Primates > Lorisidae > Loris > Loris lydekkerianus. Next base: position 3,318 of record CAUYPK010030646.1, read on the forward strand.
CCCAGCTACTTGGGGGGCTGAGGCAAGAGGATCAGTTGAGTCTAAGAGTCTGAGTTTGCTGTGAGCTATGACACTACAGCACTCTATTGAGGGCAACAAAGTGAGACTCTGTCTCAAAAAAAAAAAAGATTTTGGCGGAGCCATTTTATAATTTTCCAAAGATTGTGTTTCTTAATATGCAATTAAAAATTACAAATAAGAGATATCGCTTATATTTTCTCAATATAATATGTGAATATTATATGCCATAAACTCTGTGGTTAAATAAAAGTTCCAAGGAAATATCCTGCATCTCTTCACCCTGTGAGTAAAGCATGCCTGATGGACAGCAAAGGAAATTTTTCTGAGCATCTCACTGTCATGATTATAAGGAATGAAGCCAAATCAACCACTAATACTTGAGGTTTTCAACTGAGGCATGTGGAGATGCAGAGGTTATAGGAGAAACTATTCATCTGCCAGAACTGGGTAATACACAAATCATTCTTCTTTTTCTTGGGACTGAACCAGTACAAGCCAAGGACCTTGACAGCATAACTTCTAAAAAGAACACGATGAATTCATATTTGAAATCCTGAACATAACATTTCTTCTAAGTACTTTTTAAGCAGTGCATAGCCTTTAAGAATTCATTATTTTTGGCCATCGACAAGGTTTTGGGAGCCCCTTTTGAAATGTTGGCATGAAGACTTAGGGCTTTGGCAAGGGGGTAGAAAATAAAGATTTCCTTATTAGTTGTGAGTAGTGTAATATTTACAGAAAAGGATAATATAACTATTAGAAATAATTTTCTTGGTGAGAATTATGACCCCTTGAACTATTTTATGCGTTCTTTTCATTTAAGTGCCAATCACATAGTAGAAAAGTCATGTTTCATGTCAGGTAGTTTCAATGTATTTTACTTCACTTACAAATATTTCCATCAGTATCACTAGGATTGTAAAAATTTATGATATAAATCAATGTTTAACTGCTATAAATAATCTGTGCCTATACTAAATTATTTTATTGGAACTATTGGGACTATCCAGAAATGTTGAAGTGATCAGTTGATAGAACAGAATTAATAGAGGAAAAATATTTATAGAGAGCAGGGATGGTCAAAGCTCTTCTGGAGAGAAATGCAAACTGAAATCAGAGGAAAACTATTTTAAGCCAAGATGATTTGGATTTTAAAAGAGTGATCATTTTGGGGACAAACTGATAGGTATTCATAATAGTAATAAATGCTAGCTGTTAAAAGAAACAATGCAAAATTTCACTAATAATAAAATAAATGTTTATTATTTAGACGGAAACAGCATAATTGAATATACTTTAGTATTTGCAGGGGTGCTATACTTCATGTAGTAATTCACGGGAACAGGTCCTTCCGTAATGAGGTCCACCATCCCTTAAGGCCTTGAAATCCTCTGATGCATCAGATCCTCTGCAACCTGATGTTAATCAATGCAGGAAGGAAAGCACAGATAAAATACACTTGCTCTTATGCATCTTGGGCTTGACGTGTGGGAGATACCACACGTCATGTCTACTGTTGTATTGTTGGTGAGAATTAGTGACATGGCCCCAGGTAGAAAGAAGTAAGGAAGGGTGATCTGACAGGGTGCTCAGGAAGGAGAAAACTTCTTGACCACATAGTACAGTCTTTGCCCAACATTCAAGAAACACAATAGAAATATAATAATAGCAATTCAACTCTAAAACCTGAACCTAGGAGGGATAGCTTGAGTTCATTATCTTAACCACCATTCTTTAACTGCCTTCCTTTATGGAGAAGAAAGAAATTGTCAATGGTATAAAATATAGGCCATAAAGAGATAAAAGTAAGAGGTCATATGTATTTAATTCAGATCCAACTCCTTTTTGACTTCTAAGAGATTTCTGAGTAAAGAAATGTCACAGATGGACAGCTAGTGAGGCCATCCAACTTCTCTCCGTCTCCTTACCACTTCCCCACACCTGCTGACTTTGTCTGAAACTTTTCACACATGTTCAGTCTCCTCCAAGCCCACACTCTAAGCAGGCTAGAGATAAAAAAGAGGTATAGTAGCATTTGATAAAGAAGAGAAGCCACTTCCACAAAACTAAAGAGCAAGGATTCTGGGACCAGGCTCTGAGGATACAAGTCTCATCTTTGTTTCTTACTAGCTGTGATATCTTGGCCAATTATTTAATCTCTACGTGACTTAAATCCATTGTCTGTAAATGTAGGTAATATGTGTGCCTATAGCAAAGGGTCATTAGAGAGTTAATACTTGTAAAACATCTATACAATTATCAGGCATATTATGGGTACTAAGTAAGTACTTGTTAAATTAAAAAAGAAAGACTGCTCTAGATGTCCAAATGAAAAAAGAGAATATTCAAGGTTTCTGATTTTGAAATACATTCATGACTTAAATGAAAATCACCATGCTGAGGGTGGAGTATGTTTTCTTTTAATTTTTTCTTTGTATATCATTGTTTAAAGTTACGTTTTTATCAGAATAATTTATATTTTAGCTGTGAGGCCTAGATACATTTGATTTTCTGACTCCCTTATTCTGTTATTTTATTTTCAATGGGGTAAACAGCGCACAAATAGTACTTTCTGTAAATACTTTCACTGTAAGTGACATTTTTATTGAAATAAATTGATATTAGATAAAAAGTACTTGTCTCAATGATTGAAAGAGAGCAGAGCAGGCATTGAACAAAATATAGATTCTTGGTCTTTATTCCTGGCATGAAAGTGGTCATTTATGTTATATAGTAACATCCTTAAGATTATTATTTGAGGAAGAAGTATTCTACATATATATTTTACATATCTATATATTTCCTTGTAAATGCCTTCTATTTAAGAAACTAATATGTTAAAGGGTGGGAATAAAACTACATTTGCATTTTCAACATTTATTTTATGTGATTTAAGGAAGCTGTGTGGAATATGAGATAATACACATTTAGAAATTAATTACTACCTAAAGAAACTCCCTGTCCAATTTTAGCTAAAGATTCACTTTTATATAACTTTTATAGTTATAAAATGTTGTACATAGTAACATATTCAGCATAAGATCTGGCATGAACTTAATCACATCAGTGCAAATGTACTTGCTATCATTTCTTGCAAAGAAATTTTACTCTGTTGTTTCAAATAACACTTAAAGCACAGCCAGTGCCTGCCTGCAGGACCTCACCAGCACAATTCTTATGCAAACCACAGTTTAGAAAATCTGCAAATACTAACCCATCTTTAATCTAAATCCATCACACCAATTTATTTTAAATGAGATGGTTTTTTTTAACTTCTGCACAGTAGATATGTTGGGCCAGATAATTCTTTGTTGTGAGCAGTATCGTATATGTGAAAGCATGTTTAGCAGAGTCCCCAGTTTCTACACACTAGATGCCAATAGTATTTAACATCTAGTTAGGACAAAGAAAATTCTTTCTAGATATTGCAAAATATTCTATTGATAGTCAGAATTACCACCGGTTAAAAACACTGGCTAAAAATATTGGAAGACAAAAAACAACACAATTCCACATTTCAAAAATATGTGTATTTTTCAAAATATAGTTCAATAATATTAATTATTTTTTGTCAAATGAATTTTTTTTCAGTAGAAATAACACCTTTAACAAACAGAGGTTGGTTAAAAAAAAAAAAGTCCCCAAATCTCTAACATTCAGAAACATCTGTCTTTCTGGCAGGGGAAGATTTCAGGTTTCGCTGATTTTTATTACAGTTGTCAGTAACAAAATGACAGCTGCTAAATATGAACCCAGTAGTATAATAAACCTTTGAAATTAACTTTCAAACCTCAGTTGCCAATTTCTATTCTATTATGTCATTTAAGGAACAGATGCTTCTGCCAAATATTCAGTGTTGTCCTAACAGAAAAAAAAAAAAAAAAAGTAAATGATACCTTTATTCCCTGTCTTTTATTCTCTGCTCACATCTAAAATCACCTTTCAGGAAATTTTTAGTTCCTAATGTCTTCTAAAATTGGATGAAACATAAGTCACAGCATATTTCTAATGACGTGAGTCTTTAATATTGACACTTAATTGTAGGTTTGGATGCAATATCATTCTCTCTTAATATGTGTACAGTCTTCGGATTATATTTTAACATTCCTTGCTATAAACAGCTGTAAAATAAGATCATTTAGATCTTTTAGCATCCAGTGCTCTTGCATAGATTCTGATTCTACTAATATATTTCTTCTGCTGAATTTCTCTCCACATTGAATAATATAATAGTAGCATTCCAGGGATCTACACTCAAAGCCCTGCTATAACTCTGAATTATAAAATATTGAAGTTCTGTTCTGGAAGAACTTTGTTTTCACACCCATGGGTCCTATAAAATGAATATATAGATTTTAATATGAAATCTTTCTGTTTGATACCCATGGTTGTGAATTTCCAGCACAAGTGGAGAATGGTATCATTCCACCAGAGAAGGCGTGAGTGAGTTTTGAAAGCATGGGGGCAACTCAAAGGAGAAACAATACAAATAACAATGTGTAGCAATGTGAGGAAAAATTCATCTGGATAAATCTGGATTTATGCTCCATTAAAATAGAATAAAACTTAAGTGAGAATCCCAATACACCAAGATCAATGGATTATGAGAAAGAGAAAGTGGCAAATTCAAGGAGAAATACTAGCACAGAAATAGAGCCATAGCAATCAAAATATGGGAGCCAGTAAGTTTTACCATCACCTGTAGACACTAATCTAGGATTTTAAATCTGTTTCTTTTCCATTAAATAAAATGCTTTTTGATCCCTAAGTTCAAAGAAACATTCATTATTTATAAATGTAATTTATAGAAATAAAAAAAGAGTTAGGGAGAAAAAAGATGACCTACCATTTATTGAGAATCTATCATGTTCTAGATTTTGTAGAAACTCTCCAAACATGAGAGTGGCATTTATTATCATTGAGAGAAGAAATAGCTCTGTAGCTTTGGTAAAATCTAAAAGTAAACAATAAAAGTGGGATGAATTTATAGAAAGTAGTAATTCATGGAAATATTTCAAAGTAAAAATTAATATCACATCTCAAGTATTATACTTCGAAAAACTTTTAAAAATAATATTAGCCTGAAGTTATCAAATCAGACTTGTTCCTGACCTTTCTGTTAATCAGAAGAAAAGTTCATACAATACTTATTTTCCAAGAATACCTAATGAAGTTAACACGTTTGTGGGTGTTTATTATTAGAACTATGGATTTAAGGCATTAAGAAAGTAGAAAATTAACCTGAGAGTTTTTTTCCACTCATTTTCCTTCTGTAAATAAACAAAGGACCAAAACTCATCAGTAGAGAAACATCAAAGTTTATTTATTTGTGTCTCAGAGAGAAAAGATTATCTGATCTAGGTTTCCTCTGTTGGAAAGGGAAGAATTGCTATACAGGGGAAGCCTGGAGAAGGGAACTGATTTACCCATGTGACAAGGCCAAAATGAAACTGATTGATGGTAACTATTAATAGGTCCTGTTCCTTTTAAAGCAATGCACTCTCTAAACAGCTGCTGTCCAGGGTCCTGAACCCCATAAAGGTCCATGTTTGTATATTCTACAAGAATTTACTAATAAACTCATTGTATTTCAGGCATGGAACAACAGACAAAAAGATACATAAGGCCTGCTTTTTGTTTCAGAAGAACTTAAAACCCATGGCTCAACATTTTGAATTTTAAATTGCTGACTACAATTCAGAGCGTTTTTAAAAAGTTAATCCTTAAATTTCTTCATGCTTTAACAATATTTAATGCCTTCTCTTTCTTTCTTTAGTGAATATCTTCGTTCATTTATGTCATCTACATGTAGAAAGAAATTTTTGAAAGCTGTTTACCTTTAATCAATTGTTGTGAGTTCTTTTTTATTGTTAAATGAGAATGCTTTTGGAAAACTATTTTAATTATAAAATACTGAATACTTAATGAAAAATTGGAAAATTTGTGAAAACACACAAATATAAAATAAAGTACCTAAGGAGCTAACTGTACAGACACAAAATTATGAATAATTCTATTTTGAACATTTGTGAGCCGAAAACATTTTTTTTCATTTAAGATTCATTCGATTTCATTTACCACATCAACAATTACCAACACATATGAGACGTTGAAAAGGGGTGTCTTAGTTCGTCAGTGCTGCTACAAAAGAGTACCTGAGAGCGGGAAGTTTATAAAGAACAGAGATTTTTCCTTCGTGATTTCAGAGACTGGAAAATCCAAGAAGGAAGCTCTAGTGTCTTGTGCCTGGTAAAGGCTTGGTTTTTACTTCCAAGTTGCTGCCTTGAATGCTTTATTCCGCAGGGGAGAGGAATGTTGTTTCCCACATGATGTAATAGTGGAAGAGATTGAGCCCATCTGCAAGTCCCTTTTATAGGGACATTAATGTATTCATGGAGAGTGGAATCTTCATGTCCTAAATGTCTCCTCATAGCCCCCACCTCCCAACACGGTTGCATTGGGGATTCGGTTGCCAGCACATGAATCCTGGGAGATACAGTCAGGCTATAGCAAGGAATTATGCATATTCTCAGGAACACCAGCAAGACATGGAAGTTCTACTTCCAGGGCCCTTACCACACTGGCTATTATCATTAAAAATAAAAATTAAACCTTGGTAATAATTACTTGAAAATGAGTTTATTCCCCACAAATAATGGTATATAATATTTAATTATAAATCATGTCATTAAAAAGCAAACTGATTATTTGTAGGCAGTGTAAGAAAGGGGGAAAAGGATTAATAGGCAGTTTGGGACTGCCTGGAGGTCTACCTCTAAGTGAAGTCCCCCTAAGGAGCTGCTGCATTTTATTTTTTAGTATCCACCTTCTTTTTGTCCATAAGAGCTCTTGTGGAAATTGTAAGGAGTTATCCAATATGTAGTGTAAAAAAGAGATATAGCTATTTAATCATCTAATTTATTTATAATTTAGAGACTACAGTTATTGGGGTCATAGATTGGTAGTGTGTCATTATGAAGTCCTTTACTGAATTCACAAATACTCTTGTTCCCCTCATTAATGCCTTTGTGCATGTTACCATAGAATCAATATCATTTTCAGAAAATTGCAGCTAACCTTTGAAAAGGAAAGGAAAGAAATGATTTCCTGAGTTCAGTGGGTCTAATTTGCTTGTTTGCATATGATATTCATAAAATCATGCCCATTATTGATGAAAAACTCACTTCAGGGCATAAGGACAAAAGAAAAACAGGTAATTAAAATTAATGAAACAAAAGCAATAATTAGGCACACAGCTGATTAACAAATCACTTCAGGTGGTCCCAGAATTTATTTATCTTGTTTCTCTGTGGCTAATTTGTTGATGTGACTAGACAGGTTAGGGATGTTTGTCTGCTCCTGTCTGCCGCCTTCTCCCTGGGAGATGGGCTGAAATGGGGAACAGTTGCATCTTTTTGTTCAGATAGCTGCTTGGTATTATTAAAATATTTTATGAGATGTTTCCTGTTTACCTTCCTAAGTCCACCTTTCTTCAGTTCTTAAGGTACTTTTCTGGTTAGGCTAACAATGTAACTAAGGCAGCTTGAAATACAGTCTTCAGTAATTCCTTGTTTTTATTATGAATCTATTAATGAAATGTCATCAAGGGTTATTCTTAACTTCTCTTTCTTTATAAAGAGCACTTTATAAAGTGTCTCTGAAATGGAAGATGGAAAAATTTAGACATGGCCTTTTTCTCGGGTCCTTCATTGTCCCCAAACTACTACCTGATTCTAGCTACTGTTTCTTGGGTCTTCTGCAGCTACAAGCTGACATCCTACAAAGTTCTTTTCATTACGGACTTCCAATGTAAACAATAGCTAAATCTTTTAGTAATAAGTTTGAGTCACATATTATACAGCAGGCTTGTGATGATAGATAACATGAAGTGTTTTGCGCCTCTAGAGAAATCTGCTGATAGCTTGCTTCCTTTCATCCCGCTTCTAGCTGGTAAGCCAGAAAAAGTGTTTACTGTTCCAGGGGGCCATCTGTAATCCAGATTCCTCAGTAAACTTCTAATGCATTTCCTTAGAACTTTATTGTTACAAGTCTCTTAAGTCTCTGAAAGAGAGAGTAGAATATTATTCCCAACCTTCTGTAGGTTACGTTTTGTGGATTGCATGTCTCAAATTATGTGTGGTATTATAGAACAAAAGTAGCATGAAAATGTTGGCAAGCATTGACTTTTAATGAAGAAGACATTTATCATAGAATGTCCTCTCAACAGCCTGTCATATATCAAGGACAACTTCTAAGTCTACTAAAATTTAAAGTTATCCCAGGCAGAACATTAGATAGGCCAGATTGAGCAGCCTGTGTTAAAAAGATTCTCTTGTGCAGTGCCATCCAGCCAATCTGTTGCTGGCATGGCCAAAAATATTCAGGCTAGCTGCCCAAATTGTTCTCAGAATTGAAGATTATACTGATTTTAGAGTATAACGTAGATTAGTTAATTTTCCTTAGAACCTCAAACTAAGAATTTTCCTTCCACTCCCCTCATCAAAACACATTGAGAATCACATATTGTTTAAATTGACGGTGTGTATCTTCTAGTATACCTTCAAATTTTATGTGTGACAAGAGATTATGAGATCTTTCTGAAATCCAAAATAGGACTAGAATTCAAATCAATCAAATCATTCCAATCAATGATATTGCACATGAGGCTTGCACTGTCTCTGTTCCCTGCTGCGTCCTTTGTTTCTTTCTTACAATCAGTATTTATCCAGTGTTATGGTGTGTGTGTGTGTGTGTGTGTGTATAACAGGAGGAAGGGAGACAGAGACAGGGAGAGACAGAGAGAGATGATGTATAATCAAATGGTACTAGTTTTTCTGATCTTCAAGAAGCTGAAGTATTAAGGCTTTTCCGTCCCTTTTCCTCCCTGTGTGGCACTTACTGAACATCTCTTTGTATTTAGGCATCTTGCTCATCAGGTTACTGTCCCAGACTAACAGCCACATTAATTTAATACTTTCAAGGCACTCTTTGGAGAAGGTTGGGTATATAATTTTTTTTTCAATTTTTGGCCGTGGCTGGGTTTGAACTCACCACCTCTAGCATATGGGGCTGGTGCCCTACTCCTTTGAGCCACAGGCGCCACCCTATAATTTTTAATTCTATTCACATCCCAAAGTAGGAAGATATTTTTACTAGATTTGTATAAATATAGCATATTTAAGATAAATTTATATTTATACTAGAGCTATTCAAAGAATTTACTTTTTGTAAAACACAGGATAGCAAAGTAAATCATACAGAGAACAAACATATTATACTACTCCATAAAGAAAGTTTTAAATTTTTAAGGTTTTAAACCATAAAAAAAGGTTTTAAATTTTTATCTTGTTTAATACCACTTTTAACCATTTAGCATATAGGGTACCTCTTAAATTTTCTAAGTTTCAGGTAAACTTGACATTAGTTCTGAAAACAACACAATAATAATCTGCAGTTTTGCCCAATTATCATTAACATAAATTGCTTTGAAATGAGAATCCATGAGTTCTCTTTTGTCCACTGTTTCTTTTAGAGCAGAAACGCAATTTGCTCTTTCTTTTCTTTTAATGTGTTTGGTTCTTATAATGACCGACTTTCACAGTCTCCTTTTTTCTGAAGAACTAAAATCAACCTGTAGGGTTGATTCTCGGACTGTCGGGAAACAGAACCTTAGAGCTACAGGGACTAAAAGAAGCTTAGTAGGGATTTGGGAAGGGGAGGGGTACACCGCTCTAGCTTCCCTAGTTTTTGATATTAGACACTGACATTTTTTCAGTCTTAGAGAAAATGTAAAGCTTAAATGTAAGGCTTTACAGAATTTTGTTAGGCAGGAAGCATGTATGGGTGGTGCATAAGGGCCTAACAAAATTCTGTTTCAGATGAAGTTTTGGTCTAGACAGGGGTTCTCAGTCAGGGATGATTTTGCTCTCACGGAATATTCAGCAATGCCTAAAGACATTTTTGGTTTTCACCACTGGGTTGGAGGGGGAACGCTGACTTCTAATGGGTATAGACCAACTCTGCTGCTAAATAGTCTAAGAATTATAGGACAGCTCCCTGCAACAATGAATTATCTAGCACAAAATGTCAAATGTGAAGAGTTTGAGAAACTCTGTCTAAAATACTCAGCTGTTGGGAATTGCCTAATGAATAGTACAGTTAGAAGTTTTTTTTAAAACTTTCTGTACCAGAAAAGCATTTGATCTACGTGATTTTCTTAAGAGCTAAAACATGCATGAAGCCATAATGCATTTGTGCCAAACATGCATTTTCAAAGTTTTCCTTTTTTAAACTTGTGAGACGAGAGAAGAAAACCCTTTTATCTTTTATTCCTGGCTTGGGGAGGTCAGTGATGATGCTTCCTTTTTAGTGAACAGCAGAAAAGACCCACTTGTAAGCATAGAGCAGGGTGCGCAGAGAGCCAGGGATTCAGGAAATGCTTGTTTACTGCCTTTGAACTTGATAGCGTTCTTGAAGTGCTTCCCTCCAAAAAGACATTCTTACATCCTTTTGATGACTGATCTCCAGGAGGGAGAAAATGTGCAAAAATTGTCAGAACTCCACAATATGGGAAGAAAATCAGAGGTAAAGTGAAAGGGCATCTTGTCAAGGGAAAGGTTTTTGTGTTTACCAATTTTTTTTTCTTCTCCTTAATAAAGTATAAATTCTGTGTTGAGTCCTATCTAGTCTGGTTCTCTGATATATAGAAATCTCTTTTACATCATTTTTTGTTACAAATCAAAGATATACAGGGTGTCCAGAAAGTTCATGTGCAATTTGCTATCTAAAACTGTTTTAAATTACACACCAACTTTATGTTCACCCTGTGTACATATAAGTACATGTATTTGCATGAGGGTGTATGCATTTCTCCACATATATTCTTTCCTCTATAATGACACAAAAAAACTAAAAGTGGTCAGTTTTAATGCTTAAATGAAAATTGGAAACCAACTGATATTTGTAAAAATGACTTATTCATGACTTTCCCATCCAGCTACATAATTGTTAAAAGATTTTGGAGAACAAGGGACTATAAAGTACCAAAAAGGAAGAAAAAACAAAACAAAACAAAATAGATCCTCTTTAAATAAATGGAGTCTGCCAGAACTAGTTAGCTTTAAAACACATCTCTGTGGCAATGACCCTCTGGTTCGTGCAGCTCTACTGGTTGTTACCTATAATAGTTCTATAGAACTATTGAATCAGCAAACATTGTACTGTTGTTTCTGTGACCACATTTCCTTATTTCAGAAGGGGTTCTTTTTTTAATTAATTAATTAATTTATTTATTTATTTTGCAGTTTTTGGCCGGAGCTGGGTTTGAACCCGCCACCTCCGGCATATGGGGCTGGCACCCTACTCCTTTGAGCCACAGGCGTCACCCTCAGGAGGGGTTCTTACCAAGATGGCCTGTTGGATGGCTTTGCTCTGTGTTTTGATCTTTTTGTCCATTGAGAAGCAGCATAGTAGGAAGGACAGTGGATCAGCAGGCCCATGCCTCTATGCTTCATTGGTCTCTATAAAATGGCTTAGCAAGTCACTGGTCTCTGAGGTTCAAGTCTGCACAGAATAGTCTGAAGATAATAATCCATAGCCTAATCACATTACAGGTTTGTTGAGAAGTTCATGGTTAGTATGTGTGAAATTATAAGCAAATGATAGCATGTGACCCTAGAGCCAAGCATAGCATTACTGTTTTAATGGTTATTTGTATGATTTTTAAAATTATTATTATTGTAATGGCTATTAGACTGATTCTCATGCTTTCATAGCTTTTAAAGTATTTGGACATTTGCCATATACTTATGATATATCTCAGATTTTTCTTCCTAAAAGCTTGACGTAGAGTAACTTAATCTTCCCAGCAACATTATAAAGTAGGTAATACTATGATCATGTATTTTATAAAGATGTTAAGATTGATTACTGAATGAAACATAACTGGTGAGTATTAGAAGATTCAAAATCAGATGCTTTTTCTCAACCGCTCTGCTTTTGCTATGACATTAATATGACATAAATGTCATATGAATATGACCAAGTGGCTGCTTGAGTCAGTCTAAAACACAGCTTGCCACCCACATCCTTACTTGGTTTTTAGTAGTAACTCACAATGTCATCTATTAGTAGTCGTAATAATAATAATAATACTAAATGTGTTGAATAAGAGACAAATATTTTATATAAATATTTTATTTTTTACAATAAACCTTGTGGTAAGTACTCTTATTATTTTTGTCCTTGTTTTGAATTGAGGAAGCTAAAGCTTAAAAAAGATGAACTAACTGGACCAGACTCATGAAGCAGGTAGATAATGGCTGAGCTAGATGAAGACTCTCTGGTTCTATACTTTTTTATTCTTAATCATTGCAATATTTGGTCTCTTTTTTTTTCTTTTTGACACCTTGCCACATTCATCTACTTGGATAAAACTGTACAAGTTTTCTCAGGTGATAAAATAGTATTCCCAAATTCAGGGAAAGTTTTATCTTACTTACATACACATTATTTATATAAATCAACTTTTTTGCTTATTTTTACAGGGAAGAGGTATGGATATATTCTTTTAGGGAGAACTTATGGTAGGATTCGTCATTTAAAGAGAGACATTCAATACATAAGCATGTTAATCTGACAGATGGTCAGAGTTGAGAGTCAGATCTGACTTCTGTATTACCCATAATAAATAAACCATATTGGAAGATTTGAGTGTACAGGGAAAACAGAAAGAATTGATTTAGGACTACTTGAAACATGACCTTTTTATACATTAATTTAATATATTGACTGAATTTTTAATGTCATGCCCTTCATAAAATGGCCTAAGGATGTGAACATATATATGAAAATTAAAACATCAATGCAAACACATAAAATATAAAGAAGCAGCAGCATAAAACACACAGCAGGAAAGTCCTTTGGGATATGCTAACATAAAAATGGGCTTGTTACACATGCAGGTGTGTTCTGCCTCCTAAGGATTTAACATAATTTGCAGAACCAATGATTACCACATTGTGTCCTTGGTTCAAGGTTTTTAACTGGAACTTTGGGGCTGAATGAAGGTTATTGCTTTGTTCCAAAGCTAGTTTTGGCTACTCTCTTAAATCTGCAAAAGGCAGATAGGATTTTAGCCCCCACTAGAGCCTCTTACTCTGCTGCTGGGCTGAGAAGCTGGCCTTTGTCATTCTAGTTATGCATTACCATGGAGAATGCCTAAACTGATTTGAACTGGGAGCAATGATAATCAATTACACAAAAACCTTTCCACCATTAGTTGCTTTCAACTTTTACTATGTGTGCACTTATTTGTTTATACTCAGTCTTGCTTGAAGTGTGTTTCAGACGTTTCTTGATGAGGGTTTGCTTCTGATGCTCCAGGTAGCACTTGTACCTTCTTGGGAATGCCTGTCCTCATTAGTTCTCTCTTGGAATAGAATATACATTTCTAGTGACAAGGAAATGATCAGAGGGTAAAGGATAAATGTGGACTGTGTGTGTTTTTATTTATGGACAGCAAGTCTGGTAAGAAAGGAAGGAAATCCTTCAAAATCAAAGGCTAAAATGGATGAGTTACAGGGGAGGTGGGTTTTCTGAAAGCTGAATGTTGACAGGCAAACCGGTTTCTCCAGAAATGCCAATCTCACTAGCTGTGTTTGTACTTTTTTCTCTTTCTTTCTTTCTCTTTCTTTCTTTCTTTCTTTCTTTCTTTCTTTCTTTCTTTCTTTCTTTCTTTCTTTCTTTCTTTCTTTCTTTCTTTCTTTCTTTCTTTCTTTCTTTCTTTCTTTTAATTAAAGGGTAGTGAGGCAGCTAGGGAAGCAGGAGTAAATATCCCCTTGTTGAAATCTGGTTTATCCTCATCATCCACAGACTGTGTGACTCTTGCCCTTGCCTCCAATTTCAAGAAAATCAAGTTGGAGATTCTTTCAAGAAGCCACCTGTATCTTTGTTGAGCTAAACTCATTGTTTTTTACATATGTGTTGGTTTTCACTTTTATTTTTCTAATAAAAACAGCACTAAAATAGTGTATAAACTAAGAGACTAGTAAGAATCCATACATACTAGAATTTTTTTCAAATTAGGAACATACAATAACCCCATGCCACCAAAAACTAATATTAATTTTTATGATTATTGTTTGCAGTTTTTGGCCGGGGCTGTGTTTGAACCCACCACCTCCAGTATATGGGGCTGGAGCCCTACTCCTTGCGCCACAGGCGCTGTCCACCCTGATTTTTTTTTTTTTTTTTTTATAAAGGCTAAATTGTTTGTTACCCAAGTTCCAGCCAAGACAAAGTGGTAAAGCTATCTTCATTGGGGTATGTTCTCAGTGTGAGGGCTTTACTTCTCCAAAGCTAACATGTGGAAGTTAGATAAATGATGGCTAAATATTCTGTGGGACCAACAGAAGTTGGTTTAAAAATCATAACTGTTGGTTTTCTGGAGTTCAGGTTTGTGACCCACCATGAGCATTCCGAGACCACCGCCTGCCCTCCATCACTCAACTATTAATATATGGTCCTGAGGCAGAGACGCACTCTTCTTATTAAAAGAAAGATTAAATTTGCATTCAAAGAAGACATTGCCCTGATGCAATCAGAATTGAAAAAAACTTTGAAAAAATAAGAGCAGTGGTATAAAAGCAGTGTTCTGTAACATTTTCATTTCAGTGCAAATAAACATGGATTTTTATTTGAGAGATTTCTAGAATCCACTCCTAGTGGAGAAGATAAATTGGACTCGTAGTTTTCTTTCCCCAGGAATCGATCATGAGGGTAATCCTGGGCCCTGGCCCAGAAGTAGGTGTGCCAAGACCAGTAAGTAGAGGTTACCGCCCCAACCATATACTGAAGTCACCTGGGGAGCTCTTCAAATAATCATAATACCCCAACTGCACTCCAGAACAATGAGCTCAGAATTTTTGAGGGAGAACTCGGGTATCAGAATTTGTTAACAGTGCCTAATTAATTCTAGTGTGCAGTCACCTTTGAGAATCATCTTTATAAACAGACTTTCTAGGTATAGGTTTTAAATCTAGTTATAGTTCTTTGCTGACTCCCCTTTTCTGTGAATTAGGGAGTAATTGATAATCAGAAGATTATTTTTATAATCATTCCTTCCTAGGAAAAGGGATTTTTACATTCTCATTGGTGTTTAACCTTGTACTTGTTGCCAACAGTACCAGATGCCAGTGTAGTAGTTATATTTTTAAAATATTCTAATATCAAAACGTGTTGTAAGATTAACATGGATGGAAGCAGAGCAAGATGAAATGGCCTATACTTTTTGCCTTCATGCTGAAAAAGAGGATTTCCTCCAAGGAAGGATAATTAAGTTCCTGAGAGAGTGTTCTTTGATCTTATTCCCTGAAGATATACTAAAATAAAAGGGATGCTCTTTTTGGCAGGAGATGATGAGATATTATAATACATGGTTGGGGGGGAGAGTCAGGAGAGCAGATTGGATCATCTCTGCAGTTTTGTTTAGGTCCATCACCAATTTTCTTTTACTTTAGTCCTTACTACTTAGTGTTGAGACTCAATGCAAATTCTACCTTTCCATAAAGCCGTTCCAAAGGACTGAACTACCCTTTCTTTTAAGTGTCTGAGACTTCACTTTTTTTTTTTTTTTTAATGAAAAGCTACCTCGTAATTGTAGGTAATCTGCTTGTCATCAGTTTATGAGGAAACCAGGGAAGTTAATAATCAAATTATATTGGTGTTGAGTCTTCATGCTACTTGGCTGCAGCTTTTGCAAGACACCAATCCACTGCTCTCAGCAACTATTTTCAACATCATTAGAGGTGCTTATACAAGTCTGCCAATTAATCCTAGTTGTAATTAGTCTCTGATACTATTTTTCAGATTCCAACCATTCTAGCAATGAGGCAGAGCTCATTGCTCTCAATTTACAGGGGAGAAAACTAAGGCTCAGATTCAAGGATTCAAAATTCTTAAGAATTTTTAGCCTGGCTCTCACATAAAATGTTCCCAGAGATTACATATTAGTTGCTTCATGAAATTCAGTCCATGGCTTTTATTTAATGAATAGTATACATTCAATAAATGAGATGTAGTATCTATATTAGTTTTCTAGATTAAGTTGTAGTATCTATATTAGTTTTCTAGATTAATTTGTGCATAATAGATTACCACACATTTAGTGAATCAAAATCTCACCCATTTGTTATCTCACAATTTGGTAGATCAGAAGTTCAGACAAGCTCAGATGGTTCTCTGGTCAGGGCCTCCCAAGGCTGGGCTCAAAACACCAGCTGGGCTGGACTCTTATCTGGAGGCACTAGGGAAGAATTTTTAAGGATATCCACTCAGTTTTTCAAGGGAACACAGTTGCTCCAGGCTATGGTTCTGTGAGGTCCCTTTTTCCTTGCTGGCTGGCTGTAGGGGGGCTGCTTTTTCTTTCCAGATGCTGATCATATTTCTTCTCATGCCCCACCCTTTCATCTTCAAAGCAGCAGAGGAATACTGGGTCCTTCCCAGGCTTCACATCTTTCTTTCACTTCTGTCACAGTCCCGAGAAAATTTTCTGCTTTTAATGGGCTCATGTGGTTGGATTAGGCCCACCTAGTTAATCTCCCTTTTGCCATATACAAATGTCTGTATGTAGACACACAAGTTGAATATACCTTATCCAAAAGGCTTAGGACCATAAATGTTTTAAATTTAAATTTTTTTTGGATTTTGAAATGTTTGCGTTATACTGAACCAGGGAGCATTCCAAATCCTAAAATTCCAAAGCCAGAACACTTCATTGAGTATTACCCTTGAGCATCATATTAGCTCCCAAACTTCCCAAATGTTTAGGATTTCAGATTCTTAGATTTGGAATGTTCGCATGTATCACTCACGTGATATATCATGCTTACAGGTTCCACCCACACTCAAATGGGACAGGATTATTCAGGGACAAGGATAATTGAACAAGGATATATCCACTGGATATATCACCTCTAGGTATTATACAATGAACAGAGCTGGGCAGGATTCTAGCTGACATAAGAGTACTGTAATATACAATGATATGGGCGAGGAGTGAAGGTGGACTAAGTAATCATGGTAATGTTTTCTTGGTGTAGTTACTTGATATTATTTCTAAAAGCATTGTCCAATTTGTTCTTCATAAAAACCCTATGAGGCAGAGCTCATTGCTCTCAATTTGCAGGGGAGAAAACTGAGGCTCAGAGACCTTAAGTAAATTGACAAAGGCCTCAGAAATGTTTTCAGACCTGAGGCTTGAACACAGATGCCACTAATTTTTTTTTTTTTTTTTTTTTTTGTGATGGAGTCTCTCTATGTTGCCCTCAGTAGAGTGCTGTAATATCACAGCTCACAGCAATTTCAAACTCTCACAGCAATCTCAAACTCTTGGGCTTAAGCGATGTTCTTGCCTCAGCCTCCCAAGTAGCTGGGACTACAGGCGCCCACCACAACACCCGGCTATTTTGTTGTAGTTATCATTGTTGATTGGCAGGCCCAGGTTCGAACCCGCCAGCCCCAGGGTATGTGGCTTGCGCCCTAGCTGCTGAGCTACAGGCACAAGGCAGATGCCACTAATTTAAAACTATGTGGTCTTACAGCTGGTGCTATACTTTCTCTAAGCAGCTGATGGCCTTCAATCCCAATAAGGATCCGTTAATGTGATTATTAACTTGATCAGCCTATGGTTCTTTTCCCACCCACTGTCCCATAATCCCCCAGGGCAAGCCCAGTTAGCCTCTGAGGTCTTCTACGACCTCGGGGGTATGTGAAGATCACGGGAGTCTTTCTCCTTTACTTCTTGGGTTCTTTCACCCTGGCACAGACTGTTTCAGAAATGCTCTTCCCTTCTGAAACCTCCAGGTGAGTAGAAGGCACTTCTTCCTCTCCATGTATAGCCTTAAGCCACAGGGGACATATATTAAATTGAATTGCCAGTTCTTCAGCCGGTTCAGCTTCACTCCACGACATGCCCTGAAGTGACGTGACAGATGCCCAGTCTTTATTTCTTTTGGAGTTTTCTCTCATTTAAATTGAGAACTTTGGTGGGGAACAAAGGACAAAACCTGTGCATTCTACTTGAGGAATACCTGTCTCTTTCCTGACCCTCAAATCATCCTATAAAAAAAAGATTCATACTTCAAAACAATGTGATTATCTATAAAAGAAATCTGTAACTCATTGGGACGTTTTATGGTGATGGACAATGATTCATAGATAGAAAGACAGATAAACAGGTTTTGTTTGGTGATTTAAAAGATGGGGAGTCATTACTAGCAGAATTGATCAATATTTCTGAGGTTTATAATCAGGTGTAAGATACTACTATTCTTCACATTCAATGAGGAGAGGTTGAAAAATATTTATGATACTGTGTCATAATATAAGACTTTTTATCTTTCTTCATTATGCCACCATTTTATTTTTGTCAAACTTCTTTAAATCTTGACTTCGTTTTGTGTTACTTCTTTCTTTTTTTCCTGGCCTACTTCCTTGAATATTTTCCCTATTCTGTCTGGAAATGCTACTTCCTTTCTCAGAAATTGGAGCATATGGTTATTTATTTTAAGGCCATACTATTTCTTAGCTCTTAGTGTGATCATTTCCCTTTATTTCTCACATTTTTTTTGACAATACTATGCAGGAAAACAAAGACAGGTTGACTGAAGTTCATTTCATTGGTTTCATCAATGTCTATACTCTCTAGATCTCAAGTTGAACAGTCTCACTTGGGTGTAAATTGCCCCCCCAAAATTATCTTTTATGTCTCTTTCTTCAAGAAATTTATATTGGAAAATAATTTGTATTAGTAGATTCATACATTGGTATGTTATCTGATTTATTTAATAAAATACAATACTTATAGTTAAAAAAATAAAATAAAATAAAAATAAAAATTAGAAAGTGTATTAGGATAGGAAGTATGGGGGAGTGTAGCCAGTAGGGGATCTGGCCCCCAGATGTTTAGAATATCAAGTATTTTTTCTTCTTGGTCTTGATAGTTATGCTCAAGCTGCCAGAGGAAATGCAATGGAAAAGGTTCCAGTTGGTGTTCTGATAATTCAGTTTAATTGTAGTTACATATTATATGTTCCATAATTGCCCATTGAAAGTGACTGTCAAGAGTTATAGTGTCATTTTAGATAAATTGAACAGAGTCTCTGGTCTTCTCTGCCTTCTTATTACCACCAAATTCTATTCCAGGTCTTGTATCTTATGCAAGAGAGAAAATAATCCTGCTCACAATGAATCCCTGCAAGTTCCTTCAAACTAAATCCTCTTACCATGGAGGGTAGAGAGTATCTTTTCCACTCCTACACTGAAGCAGTTTCTTCTGGTCATTTTATCAGGTGGCTTTCATTTACTTAAATTCTTTGCTAGAATTTATTTAAATGTGTCCAATTTATTAGATGCAATTACAATAAATGCCAGTGTAACTGAGGGCTATGACAGAATATTGGTCATAATGGAATTAATCTTAATATTGTATAAATCAAAAGTTACTAACAATGTAAAGTTGATCTGTTGTGAATTTCCAAACTGAAATACAATGTAAATCATTACACCCTGAGAGAAGGACAACTAGGACATTTGAGAGGATGGATTTGCTTTTAAAAGATACAAGCGATGATTTCTCCTTCAAACTCTATAAACTTAGCTCAGCGTCGTAGTTGCAATAAGATGAGGTGCAGACGTTCTCTCCACGTTGTCATCTTGCTTAGGAACTTGCTTCAGCCCTGAAAATCCATATGTCGTCTTATGTTTTACAGTATTCGTAATTTGCATTTCTAAATTCATAACATCAAGAGTACAGCAAAAGGTGTGTATATGTTAAAACACATAAAGAGAAAGTGAATACTAATTGAACTTTTTGCCATTCAAAATCATGACTAACATCTGTATGTGGGAGGTTTTCATCAGGCAAGAAAATTTTGGAGGAATGCTTATCAACAAAAACAAAAGATAGGTACCAATCAGCTGCAAAAGAACATCAGGGCATTTTCTTAACTAAGACATAAAGTTGATTGACCCCAAGGCAGAAGCAGGTTGGCCAACATAAAGCATGTTACCAAAAAGCAGAGAGCCTTGATAATCTGTAGGTTGATCAAAAAGTAGATCTGTGTCCCTCCCTTGTCTTACTCCATGGTACAGAGGCCATTGTTTTGAATAGGGGAACTCACTTGTTCCATGTGGGTAAGTTATTTTATCTATTTACTTATTTATTTTATTTTATTTTTTATTTTGGGACATAGTCTCACTTTGTTGCTCTGGGGTTGAGTGCCTTCGTGTCATCATAGTTTAAAGCAACCTTCAACTCTTGGGCTATTCTCTTATCTCAGCCCCAAATAGCTGGGACTACAGGCACCCGCCAAAATGCCTAGCTAATTTTTCTATATTTATTAGAGATGGGAGTCTCTCTCTTGTTCAGGCTTGTCTTGAACTACTGAGCTCTAGAGATTCCCCACTCCTCCCTCTTGGCCTCCCAGAGTGCTAGGATTACAGGCATGAGCCTTGGGGATAATTTAATATAAGAAAAATTAATTATTTGATCCTAGTCTTCAGTTGACCTGATTATCTTCAACTATGTAGCTTGGAAGATCTACTAAGTCCAAAGAAATATATGGAAATTTATGACAATTTCAAAATTACTTGGGATACTATATTCTGTATTATTATGTATGTATGGTTGAAGTCATTTTTTTTGCTCAGTATTTGAAGTAAAAATGTCTAATTTTAAACTCAAATTAATATTGAAGACAGACATTGGTAGGTATTTTAAATTTGTCTTGCAAGACTATAGAGCCTTTAGAGGAAAGAAAAAAAAGAGCATCAACAATGAAGAAGGATATTACCTACAAACAGTAAAAACAGCTATAACTATTTGTGAATTTACTGGTTGTCATTTTTAAGAAGAGCAAAGATATTAAGTGATTTTTTTTTTTTACTTTAAAATTTTTATCTAAAACAACAATACCATTTTAAATAAGAATTTATTTGGAAAAGGGGAAATGTGCAGTAATGCTGAAAAGTGTATTTTTCAAAAAAAGAAAGTGATTAAAGCTCATGTATACCACAAGGTTAGAAAAAATAGTATCCATTACTACTTAATTTTTGAAAATTAAATTTCATTAATTAGTTTTTATTAAAATTTTTTTGAAGTAGTAAAAATGTCTATATTTCATTGTATATATATTTAGTATACATTTGAAACCATCTTTTCTCTTTTTTTGTGGGATTTCATTTGTTATCCCTTTCATTATTTCATACTTTTATGGTTTTGTCTTAATCTTTTCGTTCTGTTCCTGCCTGAAAGGTTATTTCATAGTGCCCTGTTGCTATTGATTTTCTTTTCTATTTCTTTCTTAGAGTAATTCTATGGGAGCTGCTGTGTAAACATCAGAGGAAATAGAAGCAATTACTTTGTTTTCAGATGAAATTTTACCCTGACAATGTTTATAAGCAGAGTTTTACAGTTAGGGGGTTGTGGACTTTATATGGGTTCTATGAAGAGTTTTAAAAAATTTATTGTCCCAGTTTGAGTTAGCTTGCCAAAGAAAGCAATTTTATTTGATACAAGTGCCAATAAAAATGTTTTCTCCTTAACATGTATAAAACTCCACCTAATTCTTGCATAGTTCATTGCCCATAATGATAGATGAGTTTGGGTACAACTTTGATCACATCACCCAATTTGCTACTGAGTTGTACTAAAAAATTGATGTCTTTAATGCAGGCTAACTACTGGTAGATTTCAAATCAAGTAGTTAGATTAAGTCAGTCTCTTGTTTTCATGATTGTTAATGATGACTTCAAATGTTGTTCCTCATGAACACGTTAAGCTATTGACTCCATCAGCAGAGTGGTTTTCAAAGGAAGTCCCCTCCTCTTCCCTCCCATTGCCTTCCCAGGTTTTATTGAGCAATTTGAATGTGCATGACACTAAACAGAGGGGAAAAAATAAGCAAGATTCTTCCTTAAAGAACAAATCATCTAATGGGAAGGTAAACAGCTAATATTTTTGTTGATACAGATAAATCAAAATTATTATGGACTTTGCAGATGCTATAACTCTTTGCCTGCCATTGAAGCAGGTTTTACCAAAAGGGGACTATCTGTGTCTAGAAGGAAAAATAGTTTTCCTCCAGTCTACTTTTGCTCTTAGATTATTTTAACAAACAAGAGTATGGATGCATCTTACTCCAGCGGTATATTCAGTGAGAGTCAGCCTGACCTTCTCAACATTTTAATATAGGGCTGTTCTGGGAGGCGTGCAATAGCTTGGAGCCAAGGGATGTGAATTCTAGTCCAGATTCTGCCACAGACCTCATTTTCTGCATAAATGGAATTTACTTCACAGTCTCCACTACAACCACTTTATAGGACCATTTTGAAGACAATAGATATAAATATTCTCTATAAAGTGAAATGAATTATGCAGATGGGTGGTGGGTGGTGATGACATTAGCTGTAAAGTCCCACTGAAGTATTAGAGACAGTCCTGGCAGTTTCGACAGAGCATGACAGATTATGTTTCTAGAATAGGTACTATAAATTAAAATGAGACATATCAAATCTAATTGTTCCCTTAAAATCTATTAAAATGGAGATTACATTAGTGACCAACACCCTAATGTCCCAAATTATAGACATCATCACATACACACTATATGTAATTGAGTGTTAAGTTTTCATGATAGAGTTGGCCATTATCCACTGTAAAGCCTTCTCAAAAAAAAAATGGTATATATAATTTTTAAAAGTTCAGGAAATCTCACACAGCTGTATTTACTGTATATACTGGAGTATAAGCCGAGTTTTTTCGGCACAAAATTTGTGCCGAGTTCGGGTTTTGTGCCGAAAAAACTCGGCTTATACTCAAGTATATACAGTAATAGTAAACAATTTAGTGAACTCTAAAGACGTCTTATCTTCTTCAAAATTATTGATTTATTGCAACAAGTGAACACTATCAAAAAAGATCATAAACTTGAGCCAGGATTGTTTGGACAGTGTTTCACAAGCATCAAAGGGAACACTTTGGGAAGTCCTTTCACCACTTGAGTCTTTTTTGACCTATTCTTTAGGGTTTATTTAGGGTATATTTAACTGCTTGCATTTTCTTGTTGTAAATTTTTCTGTATTTTTGTAACAGACTTTTTTTTTTTTTTTTAAGTTCTCATCTCATGAGTACTAGAAGATTTATTACCCAATAAAAGAAAAAGCATAAACCCTTGATCACACTCAATTTTATAGTCTTTGGTCCCTCACTAGTTATTGCTTCTTGATATCAAAAAGCCACAAAGGTTTGGCTCAAATTGTAGTCAAGTCACAAGTTATTTATTGATGAGTTTGATGCAGAATCCTCAAGTCACAAACCCTGCATACTTCCTCACATATCAAATTCTAAAAGTCATGAAAACAATGCTTTTTATTTTAAACATTTGGACTACATGGTTTTACAATTATAAGGACAGGTTTTTCACAAACATGTCGATTCTTAGACATTGAAGAGTTTTTTTCTTCCACCAAGTAATCATGCCACTCAAAATATTTCAAATTATTGGTTATAAATTAAAACTACTTTATTATTTCACATCAAAGGAACATCCTTCCTTCTCTTAAGACATTTTCCCTAATTCTTTGCCCCTCCATATCCACTTTTCCAACCTTTTCCTTGAGGGGAGATAACCCTAGTAAAGTACAGGACTGCATCTTTGAATAGACAGACTGTGCCCCTAAATACACTTTATTCACTTGAGGTTTTTATACTAGCAGTTTGAGCCTTTGTGTTATAAATCATTTCTGAAGCAATTGATGTATTTTTGATTGCATCAGTTGATTACTGAGAGACAATTTATAAGAGGTGAATTATTGAAATACCATATATACTCGAGAATAAGCTGAGTTTTTTCGGCAAAAACCTGAACTCGGCACAAATTTTGTGCCGAAAAAACTCGGCTTGTACTTGAGTATATACAGTAGGTCTATTTTTTAGAAGAGCTTGAGTTTTATGAGGGGCAAAAGAAATTCAAAATTTTCTAATAATGGAATGGTAAGTTGGTAAGTTTAATGTCTTCCTAACAGTCAAGATCTAAAGCTGATCTTGTAAAATTCCATCAAAACAATATTCTTTGAATCTTCTAAATAATTCACCAAAGATTGAAAACATAATGTTTGTTGGTTTTGAGGCTACTTTTGAGCAGCTGTTGGTTCTATCATTGTAAAATCTGCAAACATATCAAGGAGCAACTGATCAGTTCCACAACTGTGATCTTATCAAGTCTGGCTCTCTTGCTATTTCAGGAAAAGTGTATAGAATACTGTTTTAAACTTTAAAAGGGGGGGGGGGGGAGACTTTCCTTCCCGGAAGCAGCCTTTTCTCTCTCTCTGATCACCATTGGCAGCTGTTCATTTTCTGCTCGAGCGAGCCGAGAGCAAGGCAGTTACCTTGCATTATGAGGAGTAGGTGATCCTTGCGTGCCCCTATCTTGCTAGTTTTTGTCTCATCCTAACAAGAAAAGCTTAGCTATCTCTATGGACATCTGATACGGTTCTGTAGGATCAATTTTTTTTTTTTCCAAATGCCAAAATTTCTTTCTTCCCTCTTAATGAGACCAGTGTTTTCAAAAGTTTGTCATTGTTACAAATGCTATTCCACTTGCAATGCCATTAATACTATTAAGTAACAAGGTATAGCTACATAGGAGACAGAGCAGTGGCTTAACACGCAGATTCTTGGTTTCTGACGAGGTCTTTGTTCCCTTCACAAGGAACTTTAATTACATTCATTAGTTAGACACTTCAAACTATTTGCTTTGTAAGAAAAATCAGGATCAGGACATTCACGTCGGGATAATAATGTGGAGAACCTTTTCTTTCTCTGCCTGTTGTGCTGGACATCACCTTGTTCCAATGTAATTTAATTTCTTCTAGTGTTTTATGGAGGAAATGCATGTAAGAAAATGAACTGTCTGTGCCTGTCAGCAAACAGTGATGAATGGCTTAACTAGGCAATGCCTCATAGTTAAATGGATTAAAACCGGAGAGTGTTTAGCTGTGCACTTCGGACTGCCTTTGCGTCCCACTGGGCTCTAAGAGCAGTGTACAGGTTTACAGAGAGACAGATGTATCAGTGGTGTGGTTCATATTTATGCTTTGGGGAATTATGAATAAGGAGTAGTGGAAAAGCAGTCGATGCTTGCGGCCATTTAATTTCTGACCCCCAGTTTGATCCGCCCACCCCACATCCATACTCCTTGTAGCTGTTCTCGAAAAGTCTGTGTTTGGCAAATTCATTTCTTTTCCTGTAATCCCCTTTCTTGTTCCTCTCACTTGCTAGCTGCCCCCAAGGCTTTCATTTATCCACTCCTGGGGGAACACTCCTAAATTCATATTCCCCACTCTAATGCCAGTCATGAAAATATCCCTTCAACCTCAAGGTTCAACATGTTCACAGGAGCTTTCCACTGAACAACACCTTCTCTTCTTTACTTGTTGACAAGAGAGTGTTTTCCCCAGAAATTCAAGATGACACTGTAAGAAATGTCTCCCAAGGTTGACTGACTATATTTGTATCATCCTTTCTGTAGTGTAGAGTTACCCTTTAAACTTCACATATATATGTGTCTTAGCTAAAATAATAGATTTTATCATTTTGGTTTTTTTGTTTTGTTTTGTTTTGTTTTGTTTTCTCTTACTAGCCCATGGGTAACAGGTTTTATATTTTGGGAATGTGGAACTGTATTTACATGTTTAAGAACCACAGTCAAAATAGTAAAGGACAGAACTGTCAAATAATTACTTGGTGACCACTGTCCACCTTATTCTAGAGACCTGAAAATGCTGGAGATGTTTTACTACCAAGAGTAAGCTGAGAATATATTAAGAAAAAATTCTATTTTCACTTGCATGATATTTTCTACTCTTGTTTCCATAATTAAATACTTCTTAGAAAAATGTCAAAGACTTGAATCATGTTCTTAGGGCACGATTAGGATTTACCTTAGCGAGTAACTCCTTTAAATAGGGGCATACATAATGAAAAAAAAAAAACAAAAAAAAACATGGATTTAATCATTTTAGCTCTTCTATAACTTTTATGAAATTCTAATATCCATGTTATTTTAAATAACTTTATACTTTTTTAATTCAATTTCTTCATTTCAAAGGTTGTTTAATTCAGTCTATTAGACGATGGTAATCTTGGTAATGATTATTAAAATGGTTATATTTAATGTTTACCTTATTTTTTCTTAGAATTATACTCTTTTATATTTTAACAGTGAAATTGAATTTGTATTCAGGATTCTCCTTGCTCCTCATTTTCCCAATTAAATTCCTTTTGGAAAGACGTTCTTAATGGTTATTGCAAAATAATGCAGGGAAATGATATCTACAGGATGTCTTTTGCTTTGCTTGATTAATTAATTCTTTATAGAGTGTAGATTTATTATACTTGTTTAACTACCAGAATGTTTACATTTTGAAACACTATATTATTCTGTACCTAATTATATTATTTTGTCACCCCAAATTGACTTTTAATCTTAAACATCTCCCTCCTTTTTAATTTTTGAATGTTTTTTAAATTTTAGTAGATATTAGAGCAGTGTTTTCATCCTTTTTTATCTCACTTTTTTATCTCACTTTTATAGGCACTCTTTAACCTATACTTAAACTTCCATAGCACACTTATATTGGTCCAAAAATAACCCCCTACAACAGAGAATATACTTACTGCACTTTGAACTTCTTTCAAAAATAACTTAACTAATCTTTAAAACTTTCTGCGACACACCTAGGATCTTCTCATGAAACACCAGTGTGCTGTGGCATACCGGGTGAAAGTCGCTGATTTAGTGGGTACCAGTGTTTGGGGTTACATGGATGAATTGGATAATGCTGAAGTAATGAGTTTGAGTGTATCTGTCACTAGAATAGTGTACATTGTACGTGATAAGATTTTCATCTCTCTCATCTTCTCCCTTCTATGTTTTCAATGTCCATTATACCGCTTCATCTTCATATATATCTCCCATGTATTTCTTAGTTAAAAGTGAAAATGCGTAGTTTATATTTTGCCACTTCTGAGATGCTCCACTTAGGAAAATCCAAGTTGCTTCAAAAGACATTATTTCATATATTTTAGTGGCTCAGTAGTACTCCATGGTGTATATACATACACACCCCATATTTTCTTTACTCCTCATTCAGTGGGCACTTAGGTTGATTCCCTATCTTTACAATTGTGCTGTGATAAATATTTGGTTGTGCTTATCTTTGTTATAAGGTGACTTCTTTTTCTTTGGGTACACAGTACTAGGGTTGCTGGATCAAATGGTAGGACTACTTTTAGTTCTTTAAGCAATCTCCGTACTGTTTTCTGTAGAGGCTGTACTAGTTTACAATTCCACCAACAGTGAATAAACATTCCCTTTTCACTGCATCCACACCAACATTTATTGTTTTCTGATTTTTAATAATGACCATTCCAACAGGGATAAGTTAGTATCTCATTGTGGTTTTAATTCGCATTTCCCTGATGATTCGTGATATTGAGCATTTTTTTCATATGTTCATTAGTCATTTGTCTACTTTTGAAAAAAGTCTGCTCCTTTTCCCTACCTTTTGATTGGTTATTCAATTTTTGCTTGCTGATTTTTTTTAGTTCTTTATAGATTCTAGATATTAGCCCTTCGTCAGGCATATAATTTGCAAATATTTCCTCCTATTCTGTAAGTTGTCTGTTTCCTCTGTTGATTATTTTCTTTACTATGCAGAAACGTTTTATTTCAGTCCCATTTGTTTATTTTTTGTGTTGTTTTTGACGTCTCAATCTTAGATTCTTTGCTAATGTCCGGAAGAATTTTTCCTACATTTTCTTTTAGAATCATTATGTTTTCAGGTCTTACATTTTAGTCTTTAAATGATACATGGGATGCGAGAGGGATCCATTTTCATTCTTCTGCATGTCATTATCTAGGTTTCCCAGTACCATTGTTGAATAGAGTGTCTTTTCCTGTGTATGTGTTTATCTGCTTTGTGGTAAATCAGTTAGTCCTAGCTGTGTGGCTTTATTTCCAGGTTCTCTATTGTGTTCCCTTGATCTATGTGACTACTTTATACTAGTACCGTACTGTTTTAGTTACTATAGCCTTACAGTGCAATTTAAAAACAGATAATGTTATAGGTCCAGAGATTTCTTTTTTGCTTAAGATTGCTTTGGCTCTTCTTATTCTTTTTTGATTTTGTATGAAATTTAAGATTTTTATTTTAGATCTATGAAAAATGATGTTGGTATTTTGATGGTAATTGCATTGATATGTAAATCACTCAGGGGAGTATAGACATTTTAACTATATTGATTCTTCCAATACATTTGAATGGAATGTTTTTCCATTTGTGTCATCTGTGATTTCTTTCATCAGTGTTTTTTACTTCTCCTTGTAGGGATCTTTCATTTCCTTGGTTAAGTGTGTTCCTATTATTTAAATGATTTCCTGATTAGATTTTCTTCTTCACTGTTATTAGTACACAGACATGCTATGAATTTGGGTGCTGAGACTTTACAGAATTTATTTATCAATTCTAAGAATTTTTTGGTGGAATCTTTAGGATATCTACATATAAGATCGTATTGTTGGCAAACTGGGATAGTTTGACTTATTCTTTCCCAGTGTGGTTGCCATTTGTTTCTTTCTCTTAATCCTGGGTTGAATAGAAGTGCTGGAGGCTGGCACCATTGGCCAGTTCTTAAGGGGAATGTTTTTAGCTTTTCCTTATTCAATATGATGTTGGCTGTGGGTTTATCATATATGCCTTTTATTATTTTGAGGTATATTTCTTCTGTGACTAGTTAGTTAAAAGTTTTTATCACAAAGTGGTGCTGAATTTCATCAATTGTTTCTTCTGTTTCTTTTGAGTTGGTCATATGGGTTTTTATTTTTAACAAAAAATTATGTTTACTTAGAAGCATTCAGATGTCAACAAAACAGCTGTAACATTTTAGCAATTGCTGTATGGTATTCAGTTAATGGAACAATTATTTTGTATATGCTGCATCGGACAACTAAAGGTATAAAACTACTATCCCTGTGTGTACTCTAATGTGTGCTTTGTAACAACAAAACCTTTAAATTTCCAGGCCAGTTTACAACCCCCGTACTGTATCAATAGCAAGGTTAGTGGCTATTGAAAATACCACCAGGACTGGGCTATGTAAAGACACATTTGGTAGTGTGTTATCCATACAAAAAAATAAGATAAAATAAAATAAAACACAGTAAAGCAACAAATCTTACCCAGCCTTACATTTCTTTTTTTTTTTTTTTTCTTTAAGAGGAGTGAATTGTGTACAGGAGGGCTAAATGCTTAATAGACAAGAAAAACTCATCTTAGAACCAACTTACTCATCATCATCTTCCTCCTCCTCTTCATCCTCTACACTTCCTCATATTCCTCCTCTCTTTTATTTTATTTTATTTTTTTTTCTTTTGCTTTATTTCAGGCTTGACAACTATTTATTTTGCTGCATCAGGCTTTTCTGTAACTCAGTGAACAGCAATATCCTTTTTGTATTTTTCCTTCAACTTTGTGGCCTTCTTCTCATAAGTTGCCATCCACAGCAATGTTATTCCACATCAGTCCCAGTTTCTTTGCAACATCACCAACCAATAGGCCAGGAGGTTCTCCTTTGATTAGGGGGCCATACTCAGAACAGGGTAAGACAAAGCCCAAAGGAGACAACTTAGGTGCATTGGGATCCTTGAACTTGTTTTTTTTTCCCCTGTAGGAGGGATATAGGTTTTCATTTCTCTTCTCCACCTTTGCCATATCTTCAAATTTTCCTTTCTCTTCATCAGAAAAGTTCTTCCACCTCTCTAAGCACTTCTTAGAAAATTCTGAGAAGTTGAGTGGAGCTCCACAGTGATTGCTCTTATGCTCCTCCCGACAGGTTTGCACCGAGAATGCATGTGATGACATTTTGCCTCTCAGCTCCTCAGGGTCTCCTTTGCCTTGTTTAGTTCTCTCAGTGAGGCACAGGGTCGCTCAACTCCTGTTCGACTATTGCTTGCTCTGGCGCTATGTCTGTGGAGCTCAATGCACTGCAATGGCTGTGGTCTTAAGGATTTTCTTTTTAATTCTGTTTATGTGGTGAATCATGTTTATTGATTTGTATATATCGAACCATCCTTGAGAGGAAACCCACTTGATCACAGTAAATTATCTTTTTGATGTGCTTGTGGGTTCAATTTGCTAGTATTGTGTTGAGGATATTCCCGTCTATGTTCATGAGGGATGTTAGTCTATAGCAGTCTGTTTTCATTGTGTCCTTCAAGGGCTTTGAAATCAGGGTGATAAATGACTTTACAGAATTTCATAGGGAGGTTTTTCTCCTACTAAATGTTATGGACAAGTTTCAATTATAGAAATATGCAGGTTTGGTATAATTCAGCTGCAAATCCACCTAGACTCAGGCTTCTATTTTGTTGGAAGATGTTATTTATTACTGTTTCAATTTCTTTACTCACGACTAATCTGTTTAAGATTTCTGTTTCTGACTGTTTCAAGCATGGGAGGTTGTCTTTTTCTACAAACTCATCTATTTCCTCTGGATTATTTAGTTTGAGTGTGTAGAGGTTTCCATGGTAGTCACAGACATTTTGTACTTCTGTAGCATAGGTTGTAATATCTCCTTTTTCATTTCTGCTTTACTTTGTTTGAATCTTTCCTATTTGTGATAATCTAGTTAGTATTCTGTACATTTTATTTACCTTTTCAAAGAACCAAATTTCTGTTTTGTTTCCTTTGTTTTTGTTTGTTTCATTTAGTTCTTCTTTGATCTTTATTTCTTTTCTCCTGTTAGCATGGGCTTTGGTTTTTTCTTTTTGTAGTACTTTGAAGTATAAAATTAGATTTTAATCTGTGGTGTTTCTGTCTTTTGATGTAGGCATTTAAGGCTGTGAACTTTCCTCTTAGCACTGCTTTTTCTGTAATCTCAGATATTTAAGAGCTTGTGTTTTCTTTGTCACCCAATTAAAAACAATACTTTATTTCCATATTGATTTTTGTCATTGCCCCAAGATTGTTCAGCAGAAGATTGTTTAATTTTCATGTATTTGTGTAGTTTTGCTCTTGGAATTGTTTGTTTGGTGTTATTCTACTATGATTTTAGAAGATGTAGAGAATAATTCTGATTTTTCTCAATTTGCTGGGACTTGTTTTTTGGACTAAAATATGGTCTGTCTTAGAAAATGTTCTGTGTGCTGATGAGAATGTATATTCTTCACGTTAGGGGGTATAATGTATAATGTTCTGTAAATACCTGTTAGATTTATTTGTTCTAGAGTCCCATTTTTCTCTGTTGATTTTCTGCCTCAATAATCTGTTCAGTTTTGTCAGTGGAGTGTTGAAGCCCCTGGCTATTATGATGTTGCTGTTTATTTCTTTCCTGAGATATAGTAGACTTAGAGTACCTGAGTTAGGTGCATATATACTTAGGATTATTATATCTTCTTTTGAATTATTCACTTTATCATTATATAATGACTATCTTTATCTTTTTTAAATCATTATTGATTTAATATCTATTTTATCTGTTAATGAGAATGGTAGCTAATCCTGCTCACTTTTGTTTTCTGTTTTTGTGGAATATTTTTTCCATCCCTTTACCTTGAGTGTATGAGAATCTTTGTGAGTTAAAAGGGTTTCTCAGAGACAACATATATTTGGGTTTTATTTGTTTTAATTCATTTTGCCAATCTATATCTTTTAAGATGGTCATTAAGTCAATTTACATGCAATATTAGTTTTGCTATGTGAAACAATCTTCTGGTCTTCATGTTGATTTTTACCTAGTCGCTTTGTTTCCTTGCTTATGTTACTGTTTTAGAAGAGGGATGAGTTTTGACTTTGGGTGTTTTTACAGTAGTGCATGTTGGTCTGTTCTATGTATAAAGTTCTCTCAAGCATTTCTTCTGGAGCTGGTCTAGTGGTGACAAATTCTCGTAGTGTTTACTTGTCTTCTCCTCTGCTCATGAAACTTAGTTTTGAAGAATAGAAAATCTTGGTCTGGAAGTTATTTTGTTTAAGAAGACTAAAAATGGGGCCCTAATATCTCCTGGCTTATAAGTTTCTGATGAAAAATCTACCACGAGTCTAATGGGCTTTCCCTCATCAGTTACCTAATGCTTTCCTCTCTTAGCTTGTGGGATTTTCTCCTTAGACTTTGGCCAGACTAAGTACCTTGGTGATGTTCTATTTGCCATGGATCTTCCAGGTGTTCAATTACCTTTATCTAGAAGTCTAAATCTGTGGCAATACCAGGTAAGTTTTTCTAAGTTATTCTCTCAAATACTTTTTCCTTGCTTTTTTATTCTTCTCCTTCAGGGGTACCTATAATTCTTATAGCATAGTCATTCAGTTTACTTAGTTGCATATTTCTCAGTTGTTCATTCTTTTGATTCTTTTTTCTTTATTTTTGGTTGACTGAGTTTATTCAAAAGCCTTGTCTTCAAAATTGAACTAGTCTGTTAAAACTTTCTCCTGTATTTTTAAATTCCCTAAAGATTTCTTTAATTTCTAGAAATACAATTATATTTCTTCTTATATTATCTAATTGTTGTTGAATATTTCATTAATGGCTTAATTTTTTTTGTTTCATTGTGTTGGTTTTCAGTTTTTTCATCAATTTCACTGAATTTATTTGCTTTCCATATCTTACATTTCAACAATTTCCTATTGGTTGGAATCCATTGCTGGGGAACAATTGCAATCCTTTGTGGATGACAGAGCAACCTGTTTTTTCTGTTGCCATAGCTCTTATTCTGATTCTTTTCCATTCTGAAACTTCTCTCATCTCAAGAAAGATAGCTTTTCTGAACACCTATTCTCTTTTATTGGGAACTCTAGTGTTTAGTAAAGAGAGGGAGAGGTCTCCAGATGACATGGTTGAATCCTACTCCAAAAAACTGACCAAAGAGTCAGGATAGGTGAAGATACACTGTAGGCCATTAACACAGCTGCTGTCATGTGCTCTCCTTGCTCTCCTGTGGTTTTCACGGGCTGTCAGCATGCAGTGGCAGTGTAGCAGGTGTTGGCAATACACAGAGGGTGGTAAGTTCATGTGCATGAGTTTCACACTTTACAGATTCATTGGTGCTACCCAGGCAATGGTGGTGGTGGCTGCACTGCCCAGATGGCAGTAACAGGTGGCCAGGGCCACAGGCATGTTCTCCATCTGAGTCCTAATGTAGCTGTGGTTGGTAAGGGTCACCAAGGTAGCTGCAATGGGTGCTGGGTCCATGGGTACCTGCTCTCCCAAGGTTCCCCAGCAGCAGTGGGGGCACATGATAAATTCTATTCTGAATAGTATGATAAAATCTCACATGACAAATTCTATTCTGAACAGTATGATAAAATTGTCCTGCCCTGTTTTACCTGAAATGTGAATTATTCTTTGGTCTACCATATCCATACTGAAGGAAGGGGAAGGGAGGGGGGAGGTTTGGGTGGAGGGAGGGTGATGGGTTGGGCCACATCTATGGTGCATATTTTTATCTATAATAAAATAAATAAATAAAGTGAAAATATCAAAAAAAAAAATTTAATAGTTTACTATTTTAAATTGCACATGACACTCGTGATTTTACAAACCCACTGGGGTCTTGGAACGTATTTGCATGTAAGGACTATTATACACATACAAAAGAATATTATTCAAACTTAAAAAGGTAATAAAGTCCGACTTATGCAAGGTTCCTAGACAACATCCTAAGTGAAATAATGTCATGAAAAGACAAATATGGTATGATTTCACTTATATGAAGTACATAGATTAATCAAAATCGAAGAGACAGAAAGTATAATGGTGATTGCCAGAGGTCGAAGAGAGGGGAAATGGGTAGTTATTGTTTAATGGAATAGTTTTAGTTTTGCCAGATGAAAAGAGTTACAGAGATGGATGGTGGTGATGATTGTATAATAACATAAATGTACTTGATACTACTAAACGTACAATTAAAAATGGCTAAGATGGTAAATTTTATGTTACCATCTTAGCCATTTATGTTATTATTTTTATAATAAAAATGCATATAACAAAAAATCATTTACAACAGGGTTCTTCTACTTGTGCTAATTTTAACTTCTAATGGGAGTTATTAGTAAACATTTTCTGTGGCTGCTTGAAATATTAAGAAGTTTCTACACTCTATATTTATGTTTTGTCTGCTTATTTGCTATTTTACAGCCTTTTTGAGGCTTAGTTATTATACTATACAATTAATTCAACTTTAAGTGTTACAATTCCACCAGTTTTAGTGAATTTACAGAACAATTCAACCTTAGAACATATCCTTCAACCAAAAAAGAAACCTCATGACCATCTTCATTCTTAGTTCTCTCACCCAGCCCTAGGCGACCACTAATCTACTTTCTGCTTCCATCCTATATTATTTATTGATCTCTTTTTTAATTTGTTTTCAAGCTTTGAAGTCCTTACTAGTTTGCAATTGTTCCTCTCTAAGTAAGTACATTAGAAGCTAGAAGCCTGAGGCCTAACTTTCTGTTTTTGCCTCATATTAAATACTCCGAAAATATAGCAGTGTGATTAGAAAAGAAACAGGGTAATGAGGATGCTATTGCTGGTGCATACTGATGTCCTATTTTAAACCTCTGTCACTCTCATTGAATTTTTTTGAATATTCTGAAATGTTGCTGTCTTTTTGACTGTTCATTTCAGTGTGCGCTATTGATGAATATGAGTTAGAATTTTTTGTTGTAACTGTCAGAAAAGCAGCCTGCGCCATTTAAGCAAAAGGGCAGATTTGTTGGCTCCCAAAATGGAAGGGAGGCTTGAATAACTAAGCTGAGGAAAGAAGAGTATTAATGGCCAGCCCGAGGGATTCATACACTGTCAGAAATCAATCTGTTTTTTCTCATTGCCTCTCTTAGGTTGTCAGCTTCATTTTGATTCACTCCAGGTTGGACTTTTCCTTGTGGTAGAAAACTTGGTTTCTGAAAATGCTCAAGTTTTGTTGCCTAAATCTTTATCCCTTATAGGAAATGAACCTGAGTTTTTTGGTTGTTTTTTAAGGTAGTGTCTGAAATCCAAATATCCCAAGATGGGATATGGGTAGATACTTGACTCTAGTGGGCTAGGTTAGGCACCCACTCCTGGCATGTGTGTTCAAGGAGGTAAAGTACTATGTTTGTCTCAGTCTGAGCCTAGTCCTTGATCTGTCAACTCTGGCCAGGAATATAGGATCATATAAGGACATAGGAATCCCTATGAGCTCTGTGTGGATGTGGTATAGGGTATAACAGCCCCTTGCCACAAGTGGGGAAGTTTTAGTAATGCTAGAGAACAGAGATGGTGGTGGTGGAAACAAAAATATATCTCTACATAATTCCTAAGTGGTTCTCTTTTATCTAATACCTGGTATCTTTCTGCAATTCAGAAATTATAAACATGTACGAAGTTGTACGTAAACTCTTCTGGATTTTTGTCCACATAGAAAAATTTAGCAGTGATATATCTCTCTTCTTCAAGAAAATGTTGAACATAGAAGAATATTAAATTATCAGCAGGTAAGTGCTTGCACAAACTAATGATCTTTATTTCATATCGAAAACAAGCAGAACGAATACATAACTTTACTAATTCTGATGGCGGAATGCAGTCGGATCAGCAAAAAATGTGTTGTCTTTAAACATCTCACTGTTCATTGCAAGTGCTGTTTAAACCTCCTTAATAGGAATTAATTAATCTGGCTTGTGCTTGAAGACTGTGTGCCAGAATCCATCCATTGTTGTGCTTGTCGCTTTGATAAATGAACTAGTAAAAGATGATTAGCTCTAGGTCAGTTCACTGAATTGTAGTTCGAGCAAAGCTCAGATCTCCTTAAAGTCATCAACCATAATTTCTTAAAAGTAATTGAATCTACTTAGAGGAAAATTACAAGTGTTCCCCAGGCATAATGGAGAAATGCACTCACTAACAGAAGAAAAAAAAAATAAGAAATAGAAAGGATGCAAGTTAGACGTATACTTTAAACTCAACAGATGGTTTGAATTGTAAACCCTACTTAGGTTTGACATCAGTAGTTCAACTGGCCAACACGCAGCTATGTGGAGGCAGTGTGTTAAATTATGTGGTTAAAGAAGTGGGAATAGTAGCAAGCATTAAGGACAAAAGGTTGATATTAGAAAGGCAAGTCTTGTCTTGAGGCAAAACAGCTTTTTCTTTTTTTTAAGCAACTAATTACCAAAGATAAATACACAAAATCCAATCAACATTCAACAGTTTTGAAGTTCATTATGAGCTTGACTTGGAGCCGAAAGCTGTATATATTAAGAAGGTAGAAATCTCTATGCCCAAATACCTTATAATTTAGTGGAAAAGCTAGCTGGGTAAGGAGAAAGAGCCTAATTTGGTAAATTTTAACAAAGAGGTATGAATAAGGTATTGTGGGAGTCAAGGAGCATTGGAATGCATCTTCTGAGGGAGCTAGTATGGCTTCACTCATGTGTCACATTGATAATGGATCATGAGGATTAGAAAAAAATCCTAGGTTTAGAATAGCATGCCAAATAAAGGATAGAACATATGTGAGGGTGGAGTCCTGGAGTAGTCCTGTACTCAAGGCCACTCAGAGAGTAGAATTTCAGCAGCTATACAGGTCAGCACTATCTAATAGGACTTTTGTGAAATGTTCTATATGTGCACTATTCAATGTAGAAAACACTATGGCTGTTGAACACTTTAATTGTGGACTGGTATGACTTAGAACTGAATTTTCAATTTTCTAAGTTTCATTACTTTAAATATAAATACCTACATAAAACTGGTAACTACCATCCAGGACGAAGCAGACATACAACAAGCTATTAGGCCTGGGTTACTGTGGGAGACAGTGAGGAAGGTTGGGGTCAGAGTGAGAGGTCTCTGATTGTGTGATACACCTGATTCATTTATTTGGAAACCAGCTCTGATAGCAATATGGAGAGGGTGGATTGCAAGAGGGAGAGTGTCAAGGAAAGGAGTTAGGAGAAGTTTAACATTATGAGTTGAAAGAGAAAATAGATTTGACAAGGGCATTAGTGGTGAGTATGAGAGGAAAGTAGTACCTAGGTAGAAGAAATATGATTAGGTAGCCAGCAGATGTGAAAGATAAAGAGAACTGATTGGAGAGGACTCATATTTTCAACTTGGGACACTAAAATGGATGCCAATACCTGATAGAAAAATATATAAAATAGGAAGGGTAGCCATTGTCCAAGAAAGAGCACAATCAATGCTTTACAAGCCTAATGGAAATAATAAACATTAAGATGTTTGGAATTTACAGAATTTTTGAAAAAAGATGCAATTCATACAAGGGAATACAAGGACTATGCCTATTGCTGCCTTGTTTTTTTTGGGAACTTTGACAGTGTCATAAAATTTGGCTGCACAATGAAAATCTACTCACAAATTATTTCACTACATACCTAGATTTTACTTATATTACTTTAATACTCACAGGTGTACTGTTATCAGTATTTCTTTTGTTCATTAAACATGTATCTACTTGTTTAAAAAATACTGCTGAATGAAAATGGGAATAGAGACATCTGGAAGTTAGCAAGGACCCTTCTCCAAATTATATTGCCGGAGAACCTGTAGAACGCTGCACAGTTGGAAATATTTTTAACTCACAGCTGTCCCACGTCAGCCTGGGGTCTACTTCCCATCCAGGCTCTTTAAAGCTGGGATTTCTTTCATAGAAGACAAGCGACATGCACACAGCACTCTAAGAGACTTAAACAATAAAGCCTGGAAACATTCATTGCTTTAAAAGACACCATGGGATCAGTTAAAACTGTTCTGTGTTTGCTTTTCCTGAAAGAAAGAAATCCTGTGGTTAAACTTTCTTTCATGTAAGGAACTTATTTTAACTGTGGTAAAGCAAAACTTAATTAAAAGGCTTTCTTTTTCTAATTTTGCAAATGGATTAGAGAATTGTGTATGACTAGGGTGATGTTGACAATATAGGGTAGACTTTTCTCTTTTCCATTTGTGACTTTACCTTATAATTAATTAAACAGCACTACTTTTACTGACACCTCAAGAATCTCCTCTGGCCAGATATACCATTTGCTGTTCATTTGCCCCTTTTACCTCTTTTTACTATAGGAATGCAAGTGTCCAAAGGTAGAATGAACTAAAATATTTTATTTTTAAATGCAGTTTTCTGGATTTTTGCTTATCCCCAAATGTTACAAAAAAGGTATTTGGATGCTTATACTTTGCTCAGAATAGTGGCAGTGTGGCTAGAGGGATCGACTATTCATAAAAAGATTTAATTAATTATTTTTTAAATTCAATGATTAGCCATTTGCTTTTTTGTTCAATAAACATTAACATTTAATATTGTTTATAAGTCATATTTGCAATTAGCTTTTCCTGGGAATCTTCTA
Organism: Loris lydekkerianus; assembly: GCA_963574355.1. Classification (NCBI taxonomy): domain Eukaryota; kingdom Metazoa; phylum Chordata; class Mammalia; order Primates; family Lorisidae; genus Loris; species Loris lydekkerianus. The sequence goes on from CAUYPK010030646.1 coordinate 41,799, forward strand.
AGGCACTTCAACAAAAGAATATATCAGCACTCCTTGTTTCTTTCTAAGATTGTGACAATCTTAACAAACAGTAATTTGCATAACTGCAATTCTTGCTAAACCTCTGACCTCCTGAACATCCCAGATATTAGTAGGTTCTTTTATCATTCATCTGGAATATCTAAATACTTATAGGGTATTGACCACACAGAGAGCATCTGTGCTGACTGTCTCTGAGAAGCAAGATGAAATACAGCTAACAAAATTACTCATACAGTGGTCTTTAAGTGGGGTCTAAAATTACTTGAAAAGTTATAATGTGAAGTATTAAAGTGAAAATGAGCATTAGAAAATATAAATGCTAAAGAAATTCTAAAGAAGAAGAATAAATTCAAAAGTTAGGAAAAGGCTGTCCAGAAGATTTATCTGAGTATACATGAGGATACAGAATTTCAATAAATTCTATAAAATCATAATAACAGGAAAGGAATTTGAGGTTGGGTAAGGATATGGAATCTGCATCAGCAAAGAGGATTATTCATAGATAACTTGGTTTGTATACATTGCATTTTAGCATAAATATAAAAATTTTGTTTATGTAAACTGTTTTTTTTTTAGCCTAAAGGTGAAAGCATAGATGTAAAAACTAAGATATAATCAGCTTTTTTTCCTTTCTCTATTTTTCTTTTTTTCTTTTTTTTTTTTCTTTCTTTTTTCTTTTTTTTCACCTGTTGGTATTAGAACTTGGTTTCCTATATAATAGCAAAGTTCAATTTATTTCTCATATTCTTTCATTCAGCAATATCCATTAAATCAGTACTGCATAGGGCCTTGTGATATGTGCTTGACATTAAGGATAGCCCTGAAGAGTAAAATAACACACATGACATCACGTGTAGAGCAATAGGAAGGCACCCTCGCACTAATGAGTAGGCCTTATAACTGATTGTACAGATGTAAGATTTTTCAGTTCTTAGACTTACTTTTCCTCCAGTCTAGCCACCCAGATTAACTTAAACCTGCACATATCTTCTTAGTGTGGTGACTCAAGCTTGACATATCCCATGTATTTTTTTTCCTACATCTTCCAGATTTCCCTCCACATACACTTTTCTCAAGCTGCCTTTGACCACTAGTTTATTTGTTTAAGTTAAAGATATTACTTCACCAAATATTCCAGGGAACAATCAAATGAAATTACTTTGTCTGAATTTAATATGCTATTTTGATCACTATAGATTTATAGTATAGTTCTGAAGTCTGGTCGTGGAATATTATGCAGCCTTAAAAAGGTGGAGACTTTACCTCTTTTATGTTTTCATGGATGGAGCTGTAACATATACTACTTAGTAAAGTATCTCATGAATGGAAGAAAAGGTATCCAATATACGCAGTACTATTATGAAATCTATTTATAATCCCTCACCCTTTCATGTGAAGGATAGATCACAACTATGGCCCAGGATGAAGGAGGGAGGAGAGGGGCTGGGAGGAGAGGGAGGAAATTTGATGGAGGGAGGTGGGACCACACCTGTGGTGCATATAGCAAGGGTACATGTCTGATCTATTATGTATAGAGTATAAATGTCTTAACAAAATAATTAAGAAAATGAGGTGAGGGATATATTAACTAGTTCAATGTAAGCATTGTAAATTCTATATGAAATCAGCACATTGTACCCCATAAATGCATTAGTGTATACATGATCTATGTGTTTCTGACTTAATAAAAAAATAAATTTATTATGCTAAGTAATTCTAAAGTTTAATTTTAGAAGAAAGACATTCTCTGTTTAATCTTAAGATGAACTTCTTAAGAACTCAGAAAATAAAATTGTATTTGCAGAGATGACTGCATTTTTAGAAGAAAAGACTCATGATGAGGTATTGGCAGACAAGGGAAAGACTCATAATGGAGTATTGGATGAGATCTCAGGAGAGAAAAAAGGAAGTGAAGGAAAGGAAGTGTGAGGAGTATAAGGGATGAGAGAGAATCTGTCCTAACTGATGCATTATATTCAGAAATGGAATAAAGCAAAATATGTGTGAGGAAACTAAATCCCATGTGTGGAGGGTGGTGTGCTTGGCCATATAGAATGCTCAGAAATACTATAAAATTGTACTTGCTTAACCTCTGTTAGCAGAAAAACAGTCTAATTTTTTTTGCCCAGGGAAATTACCTTTCTTTTTCTCTGCTAACATGTCCTAGAACATGTTTTCCTTTAATAATAATCTAGCATCCATTTTACCTAAAGAGTATACTCTATTTGGTATTTGCCATTAAGAAATCTGATCAAGAAGATTAGTATAATGGAATCTACAATAGTTTAACCGAAATGCTTAATAGATGCTGTCTTATTTAATTAATGGTTAAACACAATCACTTAAAAAAATTTCATCCTTGGAAATTATTACAATATATAAAATTACATTATTTTTGTATTTATTATCTCAGCAAATATTTTGGCATTGCTTTTGCTTACTTAGGACTCTGTGGGGTCCTAGAATTCTATTCTGTCACTTGGTAACTATTACATGGATGTTCATTATATAAATATGTTGTAATATAGTCCAACTGATATATGTTTTCATTGTCTTTTTTTTTTTTTAATAGCCTAGAAGGAAAATAAAATGTAGATTAGGAAAAGAAATTAGCTAATGGAAATGTTAGTTATTTGGGTCCTGATCATTTGAAATTTCTTTACTGTCTTTTTATAGGCTATCTTGATCCTGTGACACTGTTAAATCCATTCAGCAACCATTGAAAATCTCTTCCACTGGACTGCCAAAGTATTCAGTGAATATAGAAAAACAGTCTCTCATGGGATAGTTTCCCCTTAAGGAAACTGACAATATAGAGAGATGTTCTTAACATTACTTCGAACAATTGTATAGTTTCTTATAAGTTGTTTTAGGAGTTTGGAAAAATCTACTTGGAAATGCGCTTACTATTAAGGTTGGTACTTATTGCATGAAGGATGAGGATCACTGTTGCCAGTTTTACCTGTTGCCCGCTCTCCTCTTATGCACACTTAAAGAGAGAGCTTTTCAGTTATCTCATGCTCATTGATCACCAATGTTGCCAGTGGTGTCTCCATGATGCTACTATTATCATTCTTCCAACTTCCCAAATGTGTTTGCTAATTTGGGGAAAGTGATAAATTTTGTTCTTTCAAGCTATTTGTTGTCTCTAGACTGTTCACATAATTCAGTTATATGCACATAAAGTAGTAAGACCTTACCTATCCATAGTTCATTGGTAATGTATCGGGAAGTAAGCAAAAATTTCCCAGAGTTGTCATGTCAAGAAAGTCATCTGATCTCCAGCCATTAAAATAAGTCTTCCTGCCAGGCACGGTGACTCACGCCTGTAAGTCCTGGCTGGTGAGTCCCGCCAGCACTGTGGGAGGCTGAGGTGGGAGGCTGAGGTGGGAGGATTGCTTGAGCTCAGGAGTACGAGGCTTGTCTGAGCAAGAGTGAGACCCTGACTCATGAAAAAAATGGAAAAACCCAGCCGGGCACCACAGAAAGCGCCTGTAATCCCAGTGGCTTCGGAGGCTGAGCAGGGTGCCCACAGCCTGAGTCTGAGGTTGCAGTGAGCTACGATGCCATTGCACTCTGCTCAGGGCACAGGGTAGAACTCTTGTCTTGACAAAAAGAAAAAAAAAAAAAAAGTCTTCCTTTCCTTCTATACTAAGAATTAAATTTTATGCCTTTGTAATTTCAAATTAATTTATTATCCAGTTTCTAACATATGTTAGAGGAAGAAGCAAATAAAAGAGATGAGTAATAATAGCCACATTCAGGCTTTTTATTTATAATAGTTAAGCAACAAATTCTTCCTTATCTCCCAAGAAACCAGATGCAAGGGCTTTAAAAAAAAATCATGGCTTTACTAGAATATTCTGGTGGGGAAAAATGATATGAAATATATTTCTGGGTCAGCTGATAAAAGTAGAGATATAGATTGTAGATTAGGTCAAAAATGTGTTGATAACTTTGACTGTATAAGAAAATATCTTTATTAGGAAAAACACAAGTATTTAGGGATAAGGCATCATGATGTATTTAATTTATCCTCAAATTATTCAAAAAAGGTGACTATGTTTGTTGAGAGAGAGCAAATAAACAAATTGAAAAAAATGTTAATGTTAAAGCTAATAATAGGGAAATTGGGTAAGGGGATGTTTTGTGTGCTTTGTTTGTATCTTTCCTACATATTTGAATTTTCAAATGGAGTTTTTTAAAAAATTATATGTTATAATGTTTGTTTGACTTTTATTATGTAATCTGATAGCATATGTTTATAATAATGGTATTAAATTATCAAGTAAATATCCAGCATCCTATATTTAAGAAAGCTGGGTTTATATAATTTATTTCTGAGATATTTCCATTATGACCCATAAATATAATTTTAAGGTTAGGATATTATGGGAGAAAACCTTCAACCCTACAGACATCTCAGCTACAGATATATAATATAAATATTCTGATTATCACATTGTATAGTGTTACATAAACTTTTCAAGGGCGTATAGAACCAAACCAAAAATAGATATGACTCCTCTAATGTTTTTAAAAAATATCATTTTTCTAATTAAAGAAATTATCAATGGTCCAACTTGATACTTCTAATTTACTTTTCTTACAGCCCTATTAATTATTGCTGGCCTTGTTTAATTTGCATACACATTTACATGTACAAACATATATTATTTCATATGCCAAATTAAAGATTGTGATTTGATGGAATTGGCTTCTTCCTTATGCATGTAGTTTAAATATATCCAATTTCCCACTCTTGGTAATACATGAGATTTTCCTTTTATGAACTCGAGATTGGGGATGTTCTTAAACATGGTATTCCTGTAATCCCTGTAGGTGGCAGTATATTCTGCTGGTCAAGGTTTCTAATTTCACTTTCAGACTCTTGCACAGTTAAGAAACCTCACAAGGAGAACCAAGAATATCTACTGTATGAAATGAAGGAAAGATACAGAGAAAGTGGGATGAGGGGGGCTAGCCTCAGGTAGGGCTTGAAACTAGAGGAAAAATACAACAAAAACCATGAAGGACGTGTACTCCTTCAGGGTGGCCTCATTGCAACAGTCTGAATTATTAATAAAAGAATAAAAACTGAGGAGTATTTTATGGATCCTAAACTTGGTTTTTGGGCAGAGCCTCTTCATCAACCTCAAAGCCTCCATATGGCCATAATTTGAAAGATAATTCTTCTACAATTGTATTAAAGTGGGAAAGACAGAAAATGATTTATTTCCCAGTGAAAAAACCAAAGTTATGTCTCTAGCTTTTAGAGATTTTAGCAAACCATCCTAAGGATGAAAATGGAAGAAAAGAAAAATATAGCCACGGTGTTGGAGACTGTTAAAATATTTTTATTTAGAATTCTTTTATTTATTTATTTATTTATTTATTTATTATTTTTTAATTGTGGAGAAGGGGCGGGGAAAGAAGGCAGGGGAAGAGGTGCGTGACAGGGTTGGGCCAATGACATGGTACCACATTGGCTGTATCTAGGTAGAGGCAGTTTCAGGCCGGGCCTTGCTGAGTGGTTGCTACGTGGAAGTAGTCCGATGGATCTACTTCTAGTCAGGCTCGGGAAGCTGCACTAGGTCTCAGGCACATGGCAGGGCCCAACAATTCCCTCTTTTGTTTTTTGTATTTGTCTAATGTTGTAATTAGTGTAGATTCTATAGCATTTGAAATGATTTTGAAGGTCAGTTAGTAAACCCATTAGAAAATTGCTAAGCAGGTACACTTAGCTAACACCGTGTACCCTACAGAAGAGTGAGTGTATCAGCCTAATCAGTGCAGGCGGCTTGTGTCTAGGAGTGGGAGATGTGGCTGAAACAGTAGGGGAGAGCCACCCTGGGGATGTTGAATACCAGATTTATGAGTCAGGATGATCGACTGGAGACATTTAAAACATTTTCAGAAGGGAGGGATATGATGAGTGGCACATGTGCTCCTTTCCCTGTCCTTAGGTAATAGATGGATTTTTTTAAAGTTACTTATTGTTTTCTGTGTTTGGTCTCTAGGTTGAATGTAATTATGCTTAAATCAACCCATAATAAATTAGTATCTTCCATCCAAAAATGCCTCTGAATTCCCATGGTAGCATGATACATTGCCTGAGTGTTCTTACATAACAATTATATAAAATTTTTTCATATCATTTTACCTAAATTCTCCTGTCTGCTTACGCACATTACTTTCTGAACAGCACCTGCTAATGAACTTCCTTGGTCACTGTTCTTTTTCTGTGCATTTGTATCTAAGTAGCATACTTCCCCTTCTCCCCTTCCCATGGTGTTTTTTTTTCTTCTCCTGCCCTACCTTCTCCTTTTTTCTTTTATTTTCTCTCTCTCTTACACTTCCTCCCTTCCCTTCTTTCTCCCTTCCTTCCCTCCTTCTCTTCCCGTGCTCTTTTTCTTGGTTTAGTGTTCAACCTAGCATTTCATAGTACAAAAATGTAGCCAACCACACTTATAAAGAAAAACAAAACATGCTTCGACACATAGTTTTTACTCACTTTTCATGGAATTCTGTTAGAAGGATAGGATGATAGCTCAGAGCAAAAACAACTTACATTTTCTACTTATTATTTACAGATTCTGTTCTTGGGTTTCACTTTGTATTTATTATCACCTTCTTGATTTCAATCTGTTATACCTGACTTCCTTTAAGGTCACAGCTTTTAAATCCAACCAATGCAGAATTTATTTTTTCTTTAGGGTTTTTAATATATCTAAAATTTTAAATACCCACAAAACTAAAATTTATATGTTAATGATAAGATTTTTGGCATTGAGGAGTTTTAAAGTCTTAATAATGTTACAGAATGTTGTTTGATTTTAAACTTAATCAGCATTTTTAATTTATTTTTCACTTTGTATTAATATATAATATTTGTACATCTTAATGGAGTAATGTGCTGTTTGTTACACGCATGGAACACATGTATCACATGTGATCAGTGTTTATGAAATCCATCACCTGGATCATTTATCATTTCTTTGTATTGGGCACATTTCAAATCCTCTCCTCCGCCTATTTTGTAATACACAACACCTTGTTACCTATAGTCACCCTACTGTGCTATTGAACATTAGAACCTATTCCTTTCTAACTCTGTGTCTGTATTCAGTACCCTGCCTCTCTTCATCCCCTTGCTGCACATGTAAACCCTTTCCAGACTCTGATATTTATCATTCTACTCTTTACCTCTATGAGATAAGCTTCCTTTGCTCCCAGATATGAGTGAAAGCTTGCACTATTTGGCTTTCTGTGCTTGGTTTACTTAACCATAATATTGTTTCCCAGTTAAGTTCATTTTGTCACAAATGATAAGAATTCATTTTACATGGCCAAATATGCCATTGTGTCCATGTACCACAGTTTCTTTATCCATTTATTCTTTGAAGGACATGTAGATTGATTCCTTATTTTGGCTTTTGGAGTAGTTCTGCAACAAACTTGGGGGAACAAGTTTATTGTTACACTGATATGCTAATTTGATATACTGATTTCTTTTCTTTGGATACATCCCTAGTGTGGGATTGATGGATTGTATCATCAATCCATCATTGCTGTTATAGTCTTTTGAAAAATATTTATGCTGTTTTCTATAATGAAAATAGCACATGACTGGGCCAATTTACATTCCCATGAAGAACATATGAGTTCCCTTTTTTTCACATTCTTGCCATCATCCATTATTTTTTCTGTTTTTATATAGTAGCCTTCTAAAAAATGATAGTTTGCTTTTAAATTTCATGTTATTATGGGGTTACATATGTTTTGGTTACATAGTTTGCTTTTGTAAGGTTAAAGTCAGAGTTACAGGTATGTCCTTTGCCCAGAAAATGTGTGTTATACCTGTGGAATGTACCTGTTGGGTGAGAATTTACCCACCCTCTTATCCCCAGACCCCTACTTGAATTTTGTTGAATTTTATTGAATTTTGCTTCCCTATGAGCATATAGGTATTGATCAACTAGTTCCAATTTGCTTTGAGTGCATGTGGTGTTTGTTGTTCCATTCTTGTGATATTTCACTTAGAAGAATGGTCCCTAGTTCCAGGTTGTTTCAATAGATACTAGATCTGTCTTTTTCTAGATGAATAATATTCCTTGGTATATAGAGAGCACAATTTATTAATCAGTTCATGTTTGACGGGCACTTGGGTTGTTTCCAAATCTATGTGATTATAAATTGTGCTGCCATAAACATTCAAGTGCAAGTATCTTTATGATAAAATGTCTTATTTTTCCCTCTGGTTAACTGGAATAAGATGATATTTCATCATAGTTTTGGTTCACATTTTCTTGATTATTAATGATATTAAATAGATTTTCATATATTCATTGGCCATTTATATGTCTTCTTTTGAGAAATGCTTATTCAGCTGGTTTGGCCACTTATTCATAGAATTATTTGGACTTTTTTCTATTGAGTTGTTCGAATTCCTTGTGTATTCTGGATATTCATCCCTTGTTGGATAAATATTTTGCAGGTATTTTCTTCCGTCTGACAGATTGTCTATTCACTTTGTTGATTATTTTTTTTGCAGTGTAAAAACTTTTTAGTTTAATATAATCCCATTTATCTTTTTTTTTTTTTTTTTTTTTTTTAAGTTTTTGGCCAGGGCTGGGTCTGAACCTGCCACCTCCGGCAAATGGGGCTGGCACCTTACTCCTTTGAGCCACAGGCTCTGTCCCACCCTCCACTTATCCATTTTCAATATTGTTCCCTGTGCTTTTAAGGTCTTAGCTATAAAATATTTGCTTTTAATCTTGTCCTGGAGTGTTTTTTGTTATGTTTTTTTAGAGTAGTTTTATAGTTTTAGGCTCTATATTTAATCCATTTACAGTTGATCTTTATAGATGGTAAAGGATGGAGACTTAGTTTTATTCTTCTGAATATAGATATTTAGTTTTACCAGAACATGGTCCAATTTATATCCTACCCACAGCAGGAATTCTGCTATGATTTTCTTATTCCAGGCTAATCAGTCTTTGCTATCTAATTCTTGGTTAATGTAGTCATTGTCACAGATTCTTGTTTTCATTCAATCTGTGTTGATTTGCTTCTCTGTTTAGATTGCAATTTTTTAATAGATAGGTAACATGCTAAATGATTATCCTTTTCAAAAAACCTATATGTAGCGTTGATAATGTAGAGAGGGTAACTTCTCTATCTGTGCTTTGTGTATGTCAGCATACAAAGTGGTTAAATTATGTATACACACAGGTGTCTATATAGAGACCAGAGCAGAATATTCTATAATATTTTTCAGATAACCAAAACTAGATGTTGCAGATTAATCATTCTTTTTAATTTTGTTTGTTTTATTAAATCATATCTATATACATTAATGTATTTATGGGGTATAATGTGCTGATTTTATATACAGTTTGGAATGCTTACATCAACTATACATGCATTTCATTTGTATTCCAATTAATTGCACATTTTAAATATTTAAAAATGTCAACATTTAACAATCAGGATATTCATAATAAACATCAATATCTCTACTATGCTAAAAAGAAGAAAAGAAAATCTCAGAACATCTCACAAAGTCATCTGTGTGTCTGTGGGATAATAATAATTGTGAGTAGTTACTACAGCCTTTAGATGGGAAATTCTCTGTCTTATCTGCAATACCTCATTTCTCCCTATTCCTATTCAAAGTTACTGCCTGGTCACTCTGGACACTTGAGTTTGTGACTGTTGTCCTAAACTCTTAGGTAAAAGTGGAGTGCCATGAACCATTTTAGAGTTCCTTTAAGATATCCAAAGATATCTAGTGACATCTTGGACTTGGTACTGCAGTGGTTATATGATTGCAGGGGTAAGAAGAATGACATTGTCAAGTTCTGAAAAATAGAGATTCTTGGTCATATGCTGAGATCTGCATTGGCAGGTCTGGGAAATGAGCATTTTTAAAAAACAACACAGGTGATGGTGGATATATATGATTTGTTCCATATTTAGGAAAACCTTTTTATAACTTTTGGTCTCTAAAGTTATGCATTTCTGTGCCTTCATTGATATAAATCATTTCAATTTGGATAATCAATTTAAAGTACCAAGTCCTAGGAATCAAAAGAATAATGTCTCGTGCTAGTATATATTTTTTTATCTACATGTTAATTATTAAATATTTGTATCTGATATTTTATATTTAAACAATACTCTGGGTCTTAATCAATTTGATTTAGAGACTTAAGATGTACATATATATTGAGATGGGGTAAGAATATATCAGTCGTTACTTTTTTCAACAATTTAATTTATGCTTCAACTAAATATACTGATATAAATAATTTAAGCTCCCAGTCCCATTATATGTCATTATCACAAATAGTTAAAATGAGAAATTATTGAACTTTGTTGGTTTAGAAAACAGTCTTATGAAATGTTTTCTTAGTATAGACAAAATAGTCTATATGATTGGTCAAATAATAGTGAAATTAAACATTTCCAATTACATCTCCAATTCTACAACTCCTAGCCCTTAGTAGTTATGCCAAACAAATCTTTGTGAAATTTAATAATATTCAGTAGGTCATTAGTATGGTTTTTGCTCTTCTTTTCTTTTAAAAATTGTTTGCTATTACTGCAAGTCACTAATTCATTTGCTTAGATATTGAAATGAGTAGAATTTTTCAACTGTCTCTCATACCTTTGCCCTAACTATTCTAGTAAAAGTTGAATCTGTCTACTTCATGTCCTTGTAAGAAACTGATGAATGTTTTGGGATGGTAATATGACTGCCATCATCCTACATGATGGAATAATATTAGTTCAGGTTCAGATGATGGCCTATGTGGTAACCATATTTCTCCTCTGGTGACTTTAGAATTTTATAAATTTACAAAATGAACTTTTTACCTTTTACCTTCACCTCTCAACTTGGCACATTTCATCTGATTTCTCTGACCTGTAATTCAAGAACCATTCCAATCAGATTTTTATGGCTCATATCTATGTTATTAAACACATGTATCATTTTGGTTTTATGACAAATTAATAGGATCATTGTTCTTTACTTCAAAAGGATGTTCTTTGGGGACCTTTTGAGTGTGAAGAAGAACAGAACAGGGAATGAGATAGTTTCAAGCTGAACAATCAGAAGACAGCAGCACAGGCACACAGTGACCATTGTCAAATGTGGACATACACTTTAAGAACCCGTCTGAGGGCATGGCAGTCTAACTTTAATTATGACTAAAGATTAAATTGTCTTTAAAGTTAGAAGTAATTGTGAAAGAAAGAAGCATAAAAGGAATGAGAAGGGAAATTAAACTAGGGGTTTGCCTTTGTATAGCTAGGGGACAGTGAGAGGTGACCATTAACATTCTAATACTGTTGTCATGGATTTTCCTAAATTCATTGTGACTTGTCATCCCAATGAGCTACAAGTGGCTCATCAAATTCCTTTTCCTTTTCTGTAGAAAATCCCAAACTTTCCTTCAAAAATGATGGAAAACCTCTCCCTGTCTTCTCTTTGGTTTGCGTTGTTTCTATAATAGAATTTTTAAATCTTAGAAACCTGAATGATTGAATTGTCTTCCCACCTATCCCCCATCTCATCAAAATTCAAAAGATATTTTTACAAGTGGTGTTGTTTCCAAAGTATACATATGTATTAAATTGTTTAAAATGCCAACAGAAGTTATTAATTTAAGCTTGAGACTCTGAGAGAATCATATGGATTATAAATGTTGAAAGATGTAGAAAGGCAAGCAATTCTAAGTGTAACTAGCTTTAATTTGCAGAAAAATGATGAATAGGACTTTCTTTTGTACGTGTCTGAGGCTGCGTAAATGTTTTTCTATTACAGTTTTTGTTAGGAAAAAAATAGTGTAGCTTGATTTAAAATTCTACGAGTCCAATCAAGTCAACCAAAGTAACATGACAGAGTAAAATACCTCATTCTCCTTCAGAGGAGAAATTATTTGTACATATCAAATCTAAAAACCTGAGGCACCATCTTGAAACTACCATAGTTTGTTTTAGAGGAAAACTATAAACAAAGAGGACAAGAAAACAGTTTTTATTTTTTTTATTTTTAAAAAGTTACTTTTCAAGATCCCTTTATTAATAGCCTACCATGCCTTCTACTCTCAATCAAAACTGAATTCACTTTTCTCTCCAAGTAATGACTTCATGAGCGCAGGCAGGCTATTTTTTGATGCAGGGAATAATTAAGAAGAGCTGAACTGACTAATTGAGAGCTGTATTCTTGGTACAGTACTAGTTAATACCAACTTAGAAGTTTTGTCCTGACTCCAGATTTAGAAAGAAATTAAAGTTATTACATTTCCCCCTTTTAATTTTGATTGACAGACACAATTGGGAAATCTCGTTGCAGTCAAGTAGAACAAGATTCTGACTAAATTAAGAAGCGTTTACTTGGAATTTCAGTGCAAATTTATGACAGCCCAATGACTTAATCTATCAGTGAACTTTCCAGAAGACTGGTCATCATTACTGACGGGAATCTCCAAATAGTGGTAGTGTGAGGCTGAGAACATTCCCACAGATGTTCACCAACTAAGAGTTGATAATGCCATTTACTGCCCTGGTTTGCATCTCTCAGGCTTGAGTGGGGTTAAGTGAACACATTTTTAATTGACTAGTAATAATTGTATATGTTGTATATTCATGGAATACAATATAGTGCTTTGATGTATGTTTACATTGTGAAATGATTAAGTTACAGTATTTAACACAAGCTGGCCCAAGTGCAGAATACTTATTTGGCTTATCTTTTAGAGTTATCAAGTACTTTCTATAGGTTCTTTGGTATATGATTTGTTTAGCACAAATTAGAAATATTTTGATGTTTTTCAATTCTAATATGCAGTGTTAAGGGACTTATTCTTTAGTTTTTATAGGTTATTCTTTATTTTGCCTCCAATTTAAGGTGACTTATTTATCCATTCCCAAATGCATAAAAATGGGTAATCCTGTATTTATTCTGTTAGAGTTCTCATTTTGTTATTTGATACCATAACAAATAAATAATTTTCTAATGTATTCAGTCTTCTAGATAATGCATTTGGAGCAGTAAAATTAATATGTGTTTGATATTCAGTTTGCACAAAAGATTTTATGGCTGTCATGCCTGATTAGAAATAGTCTTTTCTTTCCTTTTTCCTTAAAGCTACAGCAAAATGCTGTAAACAATGTGTAATGTGTCCAGGGTTCCAATGAACTCTTTTCAAGGGAGGAAGATAGTCATTAAATGTCTGTTAGGTTATACTACTTTACCAACCAATAAATAAGTGCCTCTTGAAATATTATGATCTGTGATGATAGGTACAAAAATATTTCAACAATATTAAATGAAGTAAGAAGTTAAGACATGTCCTAAAAACCCATCATGGTTTTGGTTTATGTCTAAGCCAGGGCTCCTGGGAAAACAAAAAGAACTTTGAATTTAAATCACTTTCAGAATTTCTTGAATAACCGAATTGAATCAAATTGTTCTTGTCTTAGGAACTTTATTCAGCTTATTTTAAACTATTTATTATTTTTCTCAGGAATGTTTTATTGTTCCTTTTCATGTAATTTAGTCCTACTCAACTTCATTTCTAAAAATAACAAATCAAATATCTTGTCCTTATTTAGCTGCATAAGAACTTTCATAACTAAATAAACTACTTTTCTGAAGGAAGAACTTGGTTAGGAGATGAATTTTTCATCCATTTAATTCTTTGACTCTTTCTAATACAAAGATATGAGAGAAAATGAGAATAGAATAAAGATCTATTGCATTGACGACTGGGCAAGTAGGAAAAGTAGGACAATTCCCTGGATTGCATTTGTGAACCATTTTCTTTTCAATGATATGTTTGACATCTACAAAAAGGCAAGACAATGGAATTGGCCGGGATTAAATATAGGCTTTGCATTATCCGTGTTATGTCTCAATTTTCTTCCAAGAATACTTTTTTCCTCAGTAGAATTATTTCACAGCAAACCAATTAGTGAATCCATAAATATCCTTTCCTACATAAAAGTTTGAAACACGAAAATCATCATAGCCTCCACTTTGATCAGGCATTAGTAGGCAGTCTGTTTATACTCTGCAGTTTGTAAGAAAAGATTTGAATAATTTGTTTCTTCTAAAATCTTTTTTATTCTCAACTACCTTATTAATATTGTTCAAATCTCTTAAAAGGACTGTGGAAAATGTTTCTGGCTACCTGTTTCTGGTTTATTCTAGCAATTTACCAACAATCTAGTAGTGTATCTCAATAAATATTACATTTATTCAAAAATTTTCAATAAATCTGCTTATTATCAAGAATTTAATCTAATCTTAAATGACAGTAGGCATGCTTTTCTGTTACCCCGTAGCTGCTAATGGCAACTTTGGGATTGCAAAGAGAAGCTGGGCAAGAAAGGCCACATCATATTTTGGTGTATAGTACCTTCACTTCCTTCTCTAAAATGCTCAAAGGCACATTTGTTAGGGGAGAAGGGGAAAGAGGTAGCAGAGGGGTGAACTGCCATCTGTCTGCTCACATTTTTAAGAATAGATTAGACATCCTCTCTGCTGGTGTTTTAAGCAATTACCTGCCAGGTATATATCAGCTGTGCTATTTCAGGGTTTTCTAATGCCATTAGAGCTTTCATCAATGATGATATCACAAAAGGTACAACCTGAGACAGAGTTGGGGGTGGACAGGGGGTAAAATCGACTTCAATAAGTAGCATTTGCAGCTAGGAAACTTACAAAGAAAAAGTGTCTGTACACATGAAGGGGTCAGGGGAAAAGAAGAAAAGCAATGACTTCTGAGGTTTGATGCCCCAGCTCCTCACATTTGGGATAGGGCTGGGAATCTGCCTCTATTTGCTAGTTTATTTCTGTCATCTGCTCTTTTGGCTCCCATGTTGGGGATCAACACTTGGCCTATATTTTATCAAATGTCTTCCCAAAGCATGGGAAGGGTTTTCTTAATAGAGCTTTGCTAGGACTTTGCATTGTATTGCCACAGAACCCATCTTGTGACAAGACACGGACTTTATGAGGAAATGTCATTTGGGTATCTACCACCTGGAGTCTTCCTGGAATAGGGTCTGCAGACTTATCTTCACTGGTGGCCATTCATTTGTTGGAAATGTGATGAGGAAAGGCCTCTTCTCTTCTTTTGGTATTCTGAATTTTGGATAGTTACTTTCAATTATAAGGTATTGACAGCTATACCTCAAAATCTTTTCTGTCACTTTTCAAAAAAATTAATAATTCTAAATTAACATCAGACCTCCTTAGTGATTTCCCATTGTTATATTCCTTGAATGGTTGCCTTAACTTTGGAATGACTTGAAGTTCTTTATCTTCAGAGTGTGGGTTTCCGCATACAATTGCTTATCTTCACGTCAGATGGCATGTTTAGTTACATTCAAGTAATCATCAAGTGAACGGGATACATCTGCTCTCAGGGTTTAGCGAAGGTCTCAACAGTACCTGTTCCTAATTAACTTTTCTTAAGGTGTTCTGCTTCATTAGAGCTTTCCAAATTAAAGAGTTCTAGCCACAAGCAAAGAAATGTTGTCTAGTCTTCATTTTGCCAGCTTGATGAGATTTGCTAAAATTATAATTCATTTTTCGGTTTTCTTATCTGTTAACAGCAACTGTGAGTCCAAGTGCTAACCAAGACCCTTTCTGCTTTGGAAGTCTACAGTGTATTTATGTGATTTCAGGAGCCCCCTAGAGAAAGCCTTTTTTACTTGGCAAAGAGCAGATTTTCCTTTTCCCTTGCTTAAAGCTTTAATTTACCTTCTTTTTCCAGTGTACCAACTGATATACTAACTTTTTTCTTGAATCATCGCCTAAGATGAGAATCTAAAAATTGTTAGGAATTGAGAAGATCCCTGTGTGCATAGGGAAAGGTCTACAGAGCATTGGGTACCTGGCAGTCTGCTGGAGACCCAGGTGCCCTGTGGGTTGGTACATCTCTTCCACCCATGTTATTAACACAGTTAGTTCCCCTGGAGAATTTTCAGTGCTTTTTTTGGATCTAAGGAACTTCTTGCATTAACTTCTCTTTACACGGCCTCAGCAATCCAGATTACTTACTGGTGAGCAATTTCCTTACTAGTAATTCCCAGCCAATCTATTTAACCTGGGAACAAAGACTCCCTGAGGACCTCATCCAGCACCCTGGCTCATCTACTTTCTCTATATGTCAGGTACCTCCTCGTCCAAGCCCAAGCTAGCTATCTGGGGATTTGCAGTTTCCAGTTCCTCCGAATAGAATTCTCTGCTGCTTTCATCTGACAACTGGTCACTGAATTACTAGTTTTAGGTCAGGATTCTTGGTCCTGATTGCCAATATTCACTATCTTCCTCTCTTGTACCTTTACTTCCCCCTTTTCTAAGATATCTAATCTCAAACCAAGTATAGTGTTATACACACAATAAATTTCATTGACTCGGTGGAATTATGCTCTTTTTTATCTCATCAAGTGTTGCTTTGGGGACTAAAGGAAGATATATCTTGTAACTTAATTGTGTAGATTTTAGCAGGGTAGAGAGAAGTTGATGGCAATGTGAAAAAGGTCCGTAAAGCCAGATGTTTAGGACTGACCTAGAAAGCTTTCCAACTGGGCTATTCTCCATACTTACAGAATCTATATGCACTAGACCATTTCATCAGCTTTTTCCTTCTAGGAAGCCTGTCTGAGAAAGTCAGTGTCCCCAGGGACTAGAGGGAAACATAGCTGATAGCTGAAACAATTTATGACCCAGAAGTCTCATCCCTCTTCCTTCAATTCACAATGAAAAGAAGACATTTTTAAAAGATGGCAGTTTTGGGTGGCGCCTGTGGCTCAGCAGGTGGGGCACTGGGCCCATATATGGAGGGTGGCAGGTTCAGCCCCGCCCAGACAAACGGTGAGGACAACAATAACAACAACAACAAAAATAGCCAGGCGTTGTGGCAGGCGCCTATAGTCCTAGCTACTCAGGAGGCTGAGGCAAGAGAATCGCCTAAGGCCTGGAGTTGGAGGTTGACCTGTGACGCTACAGCACTCTACCCAGGGCAACAGAGTAAGACTCAGTATCAAAAAAATAAAAAATAAATTAAAAAAAGGTGGGAGTGTTGAGATGTAAGCTGTTTCATAAAGAAACACATGAAACAGCATAGAAGTACACACCTGAGAATCTCTACATGTACTTTAATTTACAGTAGGGTTCCCTGGATTTTTAAGTTGCCTTAATGTCTATTTTTGTATTATGATGTTGCCACTGCTTTTGGAACTATACGGTTAGCCTACTTTGTGAGTGCAAAATAAACTTTACATCAAATGTTTTCAATTCCTGTGCAAACAGCACAGGAAGTAGTTTTATAAAACTGCAAATGGAAGAAGTTGATCTGCACCACAATGTATATCAAAGCTGTTGCCCTCCCACACACACACACACACACAGAGTCTCTCACCCAACACGACAGTAAAAATAACTTTTTGTTCATACCTGTTCAATACAGCTGTTGGGACCATCTAGTGTACTTGTTTCTTTAACCACTATTGACTTGTCCAGACAGTTGAATGACAACACCTGCATGGCCTTTGTTAGGAGATATTTGTCCTTTTCTTTCTTTCTTTTTTTTTTTTAACCCCTCCTAAAAAAAATACCCAGGGACATGTGACTGCTAATCAGTGATTGCAAATTTCTATTTCTGACAGGCGGGGTTTTCTCTCCTTGGCCTTTAACAGCCAATTTACCCTCTTCAGCCATTTACCCATCAGCAAAATGTAAATAGCTGAATTAATGTGAATAAAGTGCTTTGAAGACGAAAACTGTTCTATACTCTAAGTGGCAACAGAACATTTCTTCCTATATTGAAAAAACATTTATTGAACTCAGTGTCAATTCTGTGCAGAGCACTTTAGAGATCACAAAGACATACAAGACAAGCTCCTTGTCCTCTGAAAGGGTCATTGCCATCTTTGTAATGATGGCTGAAGCTCCGAAACTGGGGATTTGTAACTCGTTGAACACTGGTTTAGAGATTACCATAAATACTGAGCATGGTTATATCTTGAAGATATAAATTGACCAAAGAAAACTAATTTATTATTAATGGTAATAAGAGTAAACTTAAACAGTAATGTTTTGTCAGTGGTATTCAAACAAATTGACAGTCCTTGACAGTCCTTGACAGGCTCACCTCTCAGGATGCTCCAGGACAAGGGTGTTAACAGTTAATTAAGTGGAAAAAAGTTGCATAAATACCACTCTCTAGTTATAGTGCTTCAGCCCAAGCTGAGGAACTCAGTTTTGGAGATCTTGTCTAAGTTTATCCATTGAACATTTGCTTACAAATAATCTACGTCTGGCAAAATTACAGGGGGTTTCAGATAGGCTTAGCTGATGACCACATGTGGTTTCAAGAAAGAAGAAACTTTTCTTAACATGGTGCCAGTAAAGACATGTCTAAGTTAAATAAACTAGACCATTTTCATGCAGAAATACTGTTGGCCACTTTATGTTAAATATTATTAGTCATTATATCTGGAGGAGAATTGACCAGGATCCCAAGCCTCTGACTCCTCATCCACGTGCCTTAAGGTCTGTTTGCTTTCATGTTTTTTTTTTCCATTGAGTCAGATCGGAGGCCATGCTATGTCACAGCATTCCTTGGAGCTCAGTTCGGACCTACTTAAGCAGAGGATACTCCCCTTAATTTCTAGTTAGTGTTTTGACCCAAATCTTTTGCCATTCTCAGGTTTCAGGAGGTGGAATGGTTCTGGGAACTCTGAGAGGTTGTGGAGATGGGCAGGCAGGTCTGTTTTTATGTGGCTGCATCTTTCTTCCTTCTGAGAAAAGGAATCCTGGCAAAGAACATTGCTATTCCTTTCACTAAAAGCTTCACCCTCTGCTTTCTCTAGGATCTTTAAATTTATTTCTTTATTTAACTTATTTTGGGGGGTGGAGTAAGAGATTAAGGAGTTTTGGGCTCCCTGCACAGATTGGAGGGAGTGTGCATTTAGAATATCTTTCAGGAGGTATACAGGGGCTCAAGCCTGTAATCCTAGCACTCTGAGAGGCTGAGCCAGGCTAATTGCTTGGAGTTTAGGACCAGTCTAAGAGTGAGACCCATCTCTACTAAAAATAGAAAAGTGAGTCGGGCATTGTGGCAGGTACCCATAGTCCCAGCTACTCAGGAGACTGAGGCAGAAGGATCACTCAAACCCTGGAGTTGGAGGTTGCTGTAAACTATGATGATGCCATGGCACTCAACTCCAGAGCGACAGAGTGAGACTGTCTCAAAAAACAAACAAACAAAGAATATCTTTGAGATGGAAAAAATTTCTGCTCTTAGAAATGTCAAAACAATACTGGGAGGACATTAGTGGAATAAAGGACAAATTTTATGTGGCCTTGGAAAAGTTAATTGCTATTTCTAAATCTAAGTTTTCTTATCTGTAAAATGAGAATAACATGCTTAGAGAGTTGTTATGAAAGAAAAGTTGAGATGACTTGTGTGCTGATCATAGTGCCTGGCGTATGTTGTTTAGAATATTAACAATGTATGAAAAATATAGGCTGGCACAATGGCTTCACACCTGTAATCTTCGCACTATGCAAGGCTGAGGAGGGTGGATTGCCTGAGCTCAGGAGTTTGAGATCAGCCTAAGCAAAAAGCAGGACACTGTCTTTACTAAAAATAGAACAACTAGCTGGGCATAGTGATACATGCCTATTGTCCCAGCTACTCGGGAGAATGAGGCAAGAGGATTGCTAAAACAAAAGAGTGTGTGATTGCTGTGAGCTATGACACTACAACACTCTACCCAGGGTGACAGAGTAACCTTTTTTCTGTCTCAAAAACAAACAAACAAACAAACAAAAATCTGTGTATGTATATATGTGTGTGTGTGTATATATATATATGTGCATGTTTATATAATGATATTTTGGTTCACTTAACTTTCAATAATAATTAATTTAATTGTATTTTTGAGTCAAGTACGAATTCTGAAACTTGGCATCGAGACTTTCTCCCGATCATTAAAATAAATATTTTTGTTATCGATTATTTCATTCATTTCTAGAGTAGTCACAGTAGGCTTCATTAATATGTGGGCAGGATATGATCCCAACAAGCCTCCAACAGGCCTTTTTTCTTTGTGTGTGGCAAGTGTGTAAAGAGTGTCTTTTTTTAAAGCTACCAAATTGGTTCGTCAGCTTGGCTTCCTTATTTCATTTCATGGCTCTGTACTTCTGAATTAATAACTTTGTTTTTAATATTAGGACATATGGGGCATGGTTTATAAAAGTGCATATTGTTCAATCAAAATAAAAATTGTCTTTAACTTGTTAGTTCGCCTTTCTTTTCAGACATCAGATAATTATTTCAACACAATATTTTTATATAAAGTTGAATGTAATTTTCTACAATTTATTTTCTATGTGGGAGAAAAACTATGCTTTTAATCATATTCTAGTGGAAATCTGCCAAAGCAGTAGACTTCTCAGCATCTTGCTTCACAAAATTATGTCCAATTTCAGTGACAGAATATATGTAGAGTAATCAGAGCTGGGTCCAAATCAGTTTAAGCAGAGGTCAGAGGTAATAGGAGCTTTGAACAAAGAAAGCTGACTTTGCTTCCTTCTAACTTCATATCAGTTTTATTTCACGAAAAAACTGTCCTATTTAAATAAATATCATAAACCTGAGGTATTCATATGGGATAATTTCCTTTATTTATTTGTCTTTCAAGACAACCACTGATAATCAGCTTCAGCTCAGAGATCAGCAAGAAAACAAATCACAGGTTTCCTTGGAGGTTTTCTACGTCCAGGATTAATTTGCTTCCATTTGGTTTGCTGTTCATCATAACTTTACTCATTTTTTAATATTCTCTTTATTAAGAGTTGTTGGATTTATGGCACTCTATGGAGGGTGACATAGTGAGACTCTGTCCCAAAAAAATGAAAGGAAGAATTGTTGGATTTAAATAATTCTTATTTTCCTGGTATTCTTCTTTTGAGCATCAGATGTGTTTTCAGCACAGAATGAGTTTAACTTTCCTTTCTCTAAGAGGCAAATCATCTGTATCTTCTTGGAGTTCCAGTGGTGTAAATATTTGTGTAAACAGAGTTTAAACTCTGCCTTTCATTGCTAAAAGGATAATGAGACGCCCATTCTTCCACTGGCATGTTTCTGATGTTATTCTATTAGTTAGGATACTTTCAAATGCAAAAGAAGGAAATATAACCCCATTTGGCTGAAGCCTCAGAGTTTATTACATATTATGTATTCAAGAAAAGCTGCCTCCAGGAGATGGAGATGTCATCGGCATCGTGACTTAGGGTCTTTCTCAATCTCTTTGCATTTCTCCATGCCCTTCCCTGGTACCACAAAACTTAGGTCTACTTTTTTTGTCAATTATAGTTTCTACCATGTACAAGGCAGTGGTTAGCAAGACAAACATCTAAGCTCTCATGGTACAACTCAAAGATATCTTTGCTCAACTTGGTAGCTGTCAGGTCTTGAATTTTTGTCTTTTACCCAGGTGAACAATCTTTCAGCCATTTTACATGTGGAATAGTAATGAAGGAAGAAATCTCTGATGACAGGAAAAGGAAATTCACAGAGAAGAAGGAAAGTAACAGGCGAGTAAAGTCAGGGAAATTCTTTTGACTAGGCTCATCTTTACATGATATCCCTAGAGCAGTGGTTCTCAACCTTCCTAATGCTGCAACCCTTTAATACAGTTCCTCATGTTGTGGTGACCCCCAACCATACAATTATTTTCGTTGCTACTTCATAACTATAATTTTGCTACTGTTATGAATCGTAATGGAAATATCTGATAGGCAGGATGTATTTTCACTGTTACAAAGGGGTCGCGCCCCACAGGTTGAGAACCGCTGCCCTAGACAATTGTTGAAAAGCCCTTTGCCATCAGGCTAAGCTGAAAATTTCTCTTCTTTCCCCAACTCTTTCTCTTTTGCTGACCCTTATTGTGCCTAGAAGAAAACGTGAAGGAATATTTTGCTGCAATTTTAGATTTAGGGGCTTTTTCTGATGGGATCAAACACGAAACATAAAGTCTTTTGTATTTTATTTAGTTCATTGCTGCTCTGCGGCATGGTCTCAACAAGGCTGGCTGTCTTCTAGCTCTTTCGCCCTCAGTATCAAGGAGCCCATCATAAGACACGTGGTAAGGTATCTAGAAAAGAAAACTCAAAACTGATAGCTGTTGCCTGTTTTCTGTGGAACCCTGATGATGGTATGGAAAAGGGTGAGAGAGGTGAATTTTAGAAAGCCCAAATCTGAGGAACTCAAATAGCTAGGCAGATTACTATTTGAAATGTAAATGTTTTTCCGCAATCTCATTTCAAAGAACAAACAACAATGAAAAGACACACACACCCTTCCACGCATTATTATTTTTTTTTTTTTTTAGGATTTTAAACATCTTATGCAGTGTGTGATTTGCTAATTCTTTGAGTTGTGCTTATTTTTAAAAAATATTAGAGCAGCATTTCAGTGCACGATGAAGTGGGTATTAAAGACACAGTGTATTTCAATTTTTCTTTTTACTTCACCTTGCTCTTTAAGGTTATCCCACATTGCAGTTTAGATTCACTTATTGTCACGTGTCGAACAGATAGACTTAGATTCACATTATCTCCCCAGTGAATGGAGGAAGCAAGAGTGACTGGGCAACTGCAAAGCAGAGTTATTACATTTATGTTTACTGCTAATCATTTCAACTCCTGGAAGACAGCCTAATTGCAAGCACAAAGAGGCTGCTCATGAGAATCAGGGTCATATAACTGCCCTGTGACTTTCAGGAAGACACATGGTTTGTGAAAGCTCCTGCTTTATTGGGAGAGTAAATATTATTGCAGCTTGACTTTCCCTGTGCTGTGTCCAGCTCAGGATTTATTAAATATAATCTAATGAAATATATAATTCAAAGAGATGAGGCGAAATGTGATTAGTATCTCCCCATCTTGTCTTTTTGGGACAGGCAGCAATGCATAAGCTCCTTAAAAGACCGAAAACTAATCGAGGGCTTTTTCTAGGCGTAGTTTCCATTAATGTTAATGGCTTTTTCTGGGCAAAGTTTCTATTAATGTTAATGAGATGTTCTCTTGAAGAAAAGAGAAGAAAAATGAAAAGGGAGCCCATCTTCAACTGCTTCAATTATTTTATAATGTAAAATTTAAAAAAAAAAAAAAAAAAAAAAAGTTTAGTATTAAAATACAGTGACTCCAAAGACAGGAAATTATTTACCTCTTATTATTGTTTTCATTGTATCTTGGTTGCTTTTCTGTAATTGTATTTTCTGGAGGTCTATAGGAAATACACCTACATCTGTTGCATCAGTAGTACCGATCTTTTTGTTTAACCCATTACATTTAATATATTACAGTATGATTTTATCTGCTGAATTATACTTACACAGAGAGCATGTTATAAACCACAGATCAATAGTTAGATATGAAGGAAGGTGAAATATAGTTAGGAAAAAAACGAGAGAGGTGTTTTTCTTGACATGTATTTGAGGCCAAACACATATGCAAAAGAGAGAGCGATGGTCTAATACATACTGCACACTGAATATATCAACTTCTGTACAAAAATTGTATGCTGACAAGGGCATGTGTTTAAAAGTCTGCCTGATAGCAGCATTTTAATACTTAGACCTGGTACAAAAATGTATAGAATACATTTTTATTCATAAGACTATAATTTTCCTCTTTTGCAATTGGTCTTTTGCTTTGTTCTGTTCCTGTAGTCTCTTGAATAAAACAACATATTTCCTAACTCAATAAATAGGCCATGCATAAGTCACTCAAAATTTTCCAAAACAAAAAGCTACCTTTAGTTAAAAAAAAAAAAAAAAAAAAAAAAACTTAGCTTATACCATAGGAGAGTGAAGCAAAAACGATGAGCTCCTTCAAAAGGTCACTCCCCCAAACATCCGTGTTCTCTCGTGTTTCCCTGAAACGCGTGTGCACATGTATGAAGCTCTCTGGGAATTTTTCATTTTCTTTAATTTTCTTTATTGCTAATTTTCATCCCATCTACAATTTGGTATTCATGTCCCCAGATCAGCATACAAATGAGAATTTCATTAACTTGAAAGCTTAACTGTAACTGAAAATATTAATATTAAAGCCACAATCTTAGTTAATATGTTTTTACAGAAGGGAGACGTGAGTTTTCTTTACTCTCTTATCACTGGGTTGTGCCAGTTTCATCTGTCTTCAGTTTCTGTCTCAGTTTGGAAAAAAAAAAAAATTTAAAAAGGAATACCTAAATTTCTGTTACAGGATTTTTGGTACAAGGTCAGATGTATAATCTTATATGCTTAAAAACATCTGAGAGCTGGAAATTTACTTCTGTGCTACTAAGAGATTTTGAAATGTTAAAAAAGAAAAGATTTGATTTTATTCAAGTATGCTAATTTCACATTCAAATGCTACTACTAACGTTTGGGACTACTGAGAATAAACATTGTGATTTTATAGTTACTATGGCTGGCACATTTTCAGTAATGCGTAATTGATTATGGGATCATTGCATTCTCTAGTATTGTGCTCAGAGTTCAGTATTTAAGGGATAAGAGAGAGTTCCAAAATAGAAATGTCTGTATTTGTCTATATATGTGCATGAGTAACAACAGCAAAGGGGTTCTGAATATTACTAAAACAATCAATGATTGATACATAACTGTATGATGAATATGAATTAATAGTTATATAAACTCAGAGAGGCTAAAGGACTTCTAGATACTGAGGTCAGAGCAGGTGATTATGATGGAGTCTTTGTGGAACATCCTAAGACCAAAGACGTAATTGTGGGAGGAAAAACATATTTCAAACATTTTAAGCTAAATTAGGTTTGTATTTACCCATGACACACTTTTTAAATAGAAATATAAAATTTACATTTTTAAACAACTCCTCTTATAAGACATTCTAGAAAAGTCAAAGCCACGGGAAGAAAAACCTAATGAATGGAGGTCAGGCCTGAGGTGGAGGAAGGGATTGACCAGAAGAGGGTACGATGGAATTTCCTGGGGTGATAGAAATATGTTCTATTTTGCTGCCATAGTGATTACACAACTGTTTGCATTTGTCATAACCATAAACCTGGATGCTTCAAAAGTGTATGGTTTTATTGATTTGCTCTGATTCTCTGTATTAACGATGGGAGGAAGTGGAGTTTCCTTGAAGAGCCATCTATAATCTCGATGGAAATATAATACATTATTGATGTTCAGAAACCTAAACAATGTCAGAATAAAATAACTTCAGAATTTGACTCATTTTTAATTGCTTGTCTACAGACAACCTGTGACTTCCAGGAGTATAGGATTTATTTAGGGAAATAATTTGTTCAATATTCTTATAAAGTGAAGAATAGCAGTGTCAGTCCTCCACCCTCATTGTCACGGACTGGGAGCAGCATTTTACACGGTTCATCAGACCCTCCTCAGTAAATCACTGGAGGACTTGATTTCCAGAACCACACACTTTCCTGGGTTTTCTTTTCTTTTTCTTGTTGTCTCTCCTCAGCGTCCTCTTCTGGCTCCTTCTCATCTCCCTGCTCTTTAATTACTAGAAAATCTAGAGCTCGTATCTGGGCTTTTTCTTTTTGCTACCTGTACTCACTGCCCTGATGACACCATCCTCCCTCATGGCTTTCAATACCATCTGAATGTGAGGCTTCTAAATTTGCCTTCATATTCCAAAATCGTATCACCTATCTATTACCTACTCTTGTGCAAACATTAGTTGCCAAAAATTAATCTGATATTCCTTTTAAAATTTACTCCTTCCATAATATCCATTTCAAAAGATGGCAATCCATATTTCCTTCTTCCAAAACTTAGAAATCATCTTGAATTCTTTTAACCTAATTGCATAACCACATCTATCAGCAACTCTTCTTGGCTCTACTTTACTATGACTCAACTATAGTTAAAATGCAATAAAATGTGACCATTTCCGACAGTTTCACTAGTCTACCGATCATTCTCTGTACTTAAGTTTTAGGCTCCCTTCACCCTATTTCCAAAGAATCTGAAAATGAGCACATTGAAACTTCCACTCAGATCACATCAATCATCTGCTTGACATCTTCTAAGCACTACCTGGCTCACGCAGAGTCAAATCCCAAATTGTTCCACTGACCTCTAAGTTCCTATATGATCAGATGACACATGTCTCCCTCCCTCCCTGCCCCTTAATTACTTTGCCCCACCACACCGGCCTCCCCAAGCACGCCGTGCTTGTTCCACCTCCGAGCCTTCAGACATTAACCTGGTCTTCTACCTAGCTTCTTTGATTTTTGTAAGAACCCCCTTTTAGCGAGACCTTCCCTGGCTCCTCATCTTTTAGTGCCACCTGCTCACCCTTCCTTTATCCCCTTTTTATAGTACATGTGTCACTCACGGATTTTCTGTTTTCCCGTTCTAGAATGATAACTACAGGAGGGCAGAGATTTGTGTCTGTTGGTTTCATTACTATACTCCTGTTATCTAGAAAGGTGCCTGGCATATAGAAGGTAATCAGTAAATACGAGTCGGATGAATAAATTATATTCAAATGATTAATAATGAATTGAGCACCATGGATACTTTAGTTTTTCTTTAGAAGATAAGAGACAGAATAATTTTTCTGGGCTTAGTTCTTAGGCAAGGTTTAATGAAAGGAAAGGAGCCAGATACCTGACATGTTGAAAGCTCTCCATAGATGTGTTGACAAATGAGCAAATAAATGAATTCATTTAATGTATCTGCCTTCAAACCCAGGGATTATACATATATCTAGGCCTGATTACTCCACAACTTAATGAGCATTTGGGAAAAAAGCAAACCAAGTATAAACTTCTTCTCATTTTTGAAAAGTCAGGTTTCTCAAGGAACGTATGTTAAGGGGTTTGATCTTTGGCAACTGGAAATAAGTCTTTGTTCTAACATGTAGTGTGGAACATTGGAACAAGCAGTCAGCTGCTGAGTGATTCGCCACACACTTCTCCCATTTAAGCAGGTTATGTCTGATAAGAAGCAAATGTCTTTACAGAGGCCAAACACAAAGAACCAAGCCCTGTGTTTTGTGAAAATTGCAAGGGAGGAAAGAATTATGGTGCACTTGGGCAATCTTTTCTGTACAGGCCACTGGGAAAAGGACTTCTAGTCACCTTGAGATAACTACAGTACTCAAGCGTCAAGCCTTGCTGTGCATCTCATTAATACAACTTCTCAGGTTGAGATTTTTATTTGGAAAAATTAGCCTTTGCTCTCCATAGCACTGAAAAGGCATCTCCCAGCCTCTCTGGTGAGAATCCTGAGTTTCTCCATTATCACCTTTGGTAACAGAAGAGAAGGTCCTTTTGATTCATTGTCACAATCAGATAAGTGAGGAAAGATGCTTCTCAACAAGTGTGAATAATTTTGGTAAACAAACGTGTTATTTTTTGAAGGGGTATTTAAATAGCAAGTGTATCTGTCCCAGTGCCACTTAGCTGTCTGGACTTGAACGACTGCCTTTAGTTGTGTTCAGCATATGTTATCACCAAACAGACATTTTATGAAAATGAAGTGACTACACCACTTCTTTCTGAAAGATTTTCTTGGACATGAGGCTATTCTCCAAAGAAAATTGCCTTTGCAGATTTTATTTAGCGTATCCTTCTCCCTTCCTGTGGCACCGTCTTTCTTACTGCATTGTAAATAACCCCTGGCTTTATGGACCTCTGGCAATCCTTGAGAAAGTTCTATTCTGTATGGTTTGCTGTAGACTTGCTTTAGGTCCATTAATGATTCAAGCTCACTAAGCCTTAATAACAGAGCACTGGGATGGTTCTTTCCATGCTAATCAAAAGAGTCATAGTCTGTAGCTTTCAGTTTTGTGCCTTACATTATGCTTTACTAGTAAAGAGGCTTTTATTGTGAGCAGTTCAATGCAGTATATGACATACACTACACCATTCCTTAGGGGATTGATTTCAGGACCTCCCCCATACACACAGACCCCCCAAATCCATGTTGCTCAAGTTCCTTCTGGAAAATGGCCTAGTGTTTGCATGTAACGCACATACCTCCTCCTGAACATGCAGAACCCACAGACTCAGAATTCAGAGCCCCCCCCCCCCCCACTGGCCAACTGTGGTATCTTTGCTAAATTCTCTGTGCCTTAGTTTCTTCATCTGTAAAATGGGATCTACTATACGACCTATCTTTTTAGTAATTTTAAGGATTAAATGAGGTGAGAAAAGTAAAGTCCTTAAAACATTGTCTGGCATATCATCAAAGCTCAATAAAACTCGACTCTGTTATTGTTAGCACCTTCTTAAATTCAAGCATCAGCAATTCATGGAAGCCACAGGTAATCAAAGGATCTTATCAAATGATGAGTACCTTACCCCAAATTCCCTTAAAATGCTTCAGTGGAGATGTAGCTTTTGCTGCATCAGTGGTTACTACAGTAAGAATAGAATACATGAGAGGTTTAATATGTGGAAACACTAATTTCGTATCACTTAGGCCTGAATCTGGGTTATAATAAATTCCATAAAGTTGACAGTTTTTTTAGGAGAATAAAGAATAAGTACTGTTATCAAATTAACAAATTCCATGACTTAACTTTTTTTTTTTTTTTTTTTTTTTTAATGACATAGACATCTGTATTTAGGCAGTTATCTAAGACTCTGGGAAGGGATGTATGTGTTTTCGTTTCACATGTGGATAGTGTGTAAAGTTTGAAAGTAAAGTAAATTTGTTCATCCCTAAAATAAACTGTCAACAATATTGTGATCAATAGTTTGTTAATATCCTGTTCATGGGTCTGGGGTCTGCCTTTTGCCCTAGTAAGTTTGAATATATATTTGTGTATGCACATTTGTATTTAGATCCTTGAACATTTCCCAGAGAACCTGAAACAAATTTTGGAAAGGCATAATGGTACATTTGTTTAAAATTGTAAAATTTTACTATTTTCCTCTACCTTACATGTATTTTCTTTGAAAGCACTCTAGAAATTAGAATGTACTGAGGTCACATTTACATGGGAAACAGAGTAATTACAAGTGTAATATTACATTTTAATTTTCCTCTTTATTATTGCCTTTTAGATGAAGAATGGAAAAAGAATCTATTAACAGCCGCTCTAAACAGAACATTAGTGGAGTCCAAAACAACTAATTGTGTGCACATTTTAAAAGAATCTCAAGTCCCTTCCTGAGCCAAAAACATGGCTCAACAATTTTCTAAAAAACAAATCCTGAAAGAGCCTTTTTTGACAGTGCTTAAGAAAATGCTTCTTTTACATTTTTCTTCTTGAATACTATTGCAAAAATTAATAAGAGTAAAACTGAAACATAAAAATGATTGGAAGAAATATAGGAAAATAACAGTAAAACTGATTGGCTAGGTGGCAGTTTTGAGCCTGATGGGTAAACCAGGAGGCTTTATACACATGCATGTGTTAGTTCCTCTTGCCCTGTTAGCTGAATTAGGATTTTAAACAAAATCTCTTGAGCTAGGGTTATACTCTTTTACCCCATTTTTCCACTCAACCTAGAGGAGACAGTTTTTACATTTTATATTCAAATGATAGATTTTCTTTCTTTCTTTCTTTCTTTCTTTTTTTTTTTTTTTAAGAACTTTCTCTTTTAACCTTTCTTTGTTTATAGTAAGATTTTGCATCTCCTTAATCCCTACCCTGGGGCCTTAGACATGACAAAGAAAGCTCTGATAAAAGATATGTAGAAAATTGCACTTTCCTTTGTTTGGGGCTTTTCAGGTGGATCTATACCCTCCCTTAATTGTGGCCTCTGCCCTAAGGTGTTTACATTAGGAAGAACATTTAATAGGAAAGGTATCCTATCAGAAAGGGAATAAATTTGGATTATTTATAATCTTTTCTTGAAAAGAAAAAGATTTTCAGCACACCTAGCCTTCCAAAAATAAAAGCACATAATGTTCAGAGGCCATTCTGGCAAAGCATAATCTAGACATAAGATGAGGCAGTAGCGATTTTACAGTCCAGTTCTCATATGTTAATTTTCAAATTAATACTTGGAGAGATTCTAAGATGGAGCAGGAGAGTAGCATCAAGCTCTCACAGAGATATAAGGCATAGCTAGAAAATGTAAATGGAAAGCTTGTCAGAAAGTCTGTAAGACCAACTTAAAAAAAAGGTTACCCTACAGGCATTGTGCCTTTTGAAATGTATTTTTCTACATTAGGAAGATGAAATTGACTTTAAATTCTAACCTACATGCAAAAGAAGTCCTAACTGCTGACTTAAGGAGTATTTCTGACTTACTAAGAAGGCTAAGAATGACATGTGCCCTAGATTACGTCACTTTCTACAGCCAATGGAAGCAAATTCTGAAGGTCATTCTGTCTCAGGAGCCACTGATTTCATAGGAACCCCTTAGATTTCTTTAGACAAGTAGCTCATCTGGTCATTGCTATGGTTTCTAAAAATAGTTATAGAGTCTACTTTTGAATTTAAAGAAAACCAAATGAAACAGAGCCATACACACATTTTGGTTGAACTACTTAAAAGTTAGAGAAAAGAATATTTAGGCGAAATACGCTTTTATTTTTATTTTTCTCTGATGGAAAAACACACCAGTTAGGATATCATAGTCAAAATTGCTTTCCAGTTTTTGCCTAAAGAAAAAAAAAAAATCATGCCCAGCCTATGATTTTAGAAATGGGAGTTTAAGAAGGTTCATTTCATTTATATTCAGAGAATCTAAAGATTTCATAAGACTGGTCCTATTCATGAAACTTCCTCATGCCTTTACAACCTTACCATTCCAGGTCTGATCTATCAGCATCTGTCAGCTGTAAGAAGGGCAGAACTGAGGCCCATTGCAGATGGACTAGTCAGAATGTGTGTTTTCAGAAGAACCCCAGGTGACTCACAAGCACATTAAGGCCTGAGCCTCCTTGCCCCACCATCCTGCTTTTCTGTATTCTAGTGAAAGAAGCATTCTGTTAAGCAGAACACTAGTACTTTGCTTCTGCATTTTCTCATAAACACCTTTATCTTCACATTCGTTTAAACTACAGTCACCTTCTTTTGGAAGGGAGCATAGTTCATATGGCAGAAGAAAGAACACCTTGGCCTTTATTTATTTCCAACATCGATTTATAACAAAAAAATCTGCCAATACCGTAGAGTCTAGACAATACCATAAAAAAGTAATTACATTAAATTTATCACAAATAGAGGCTGTGGGCAAATTCTAGTATTTTCACAATAGAAGTGCTGACAAATGTATCGTACATATTTTTGTCACGTTCTTGTCAAAATTTACAGTTGGATTTTTTTTTCCAGACAGCCTGAGGCTTTATGATCTGGCTCACTGAATCGGTGAGAAGTGCTCATTGAAACCCTTCCAGTGGCTGTGGGAAGACATACATACCAGTCTATTGCTTAAAATACTACCTAAAGCAGATTCTTCTTTTTTTTTTTAAGCCACATAGCAAGAAATGATTGTTGGAAGAAAGTATAATCATTTAATACTTGGTCTTAGAGTTCATCTCTACTTTGGTCTGTCTATTCCATATCATATATATGCTTTATTAAAAACATATTTTCAAATACTACTGTCTACCTTTCAGGCTCAGATGTGTGCTATACACAAATGCTTCTATTGCTTAAGCACTATTTAGGCTTCTATTTAAATTTTGGCAAAATTCCCTTCAACGGGGTTTGAAGAATCCCTTTTAGCTCCCTTTATGACCTGTACTTCTTATCTCTAGGTTCAAGAATTTTCATGGGAACCGCTAATAATTTGGTAATTCAGAAGTTGCTGTTATTTTGCACAATACTTTGGGGATGTTGCTGATTGAAAGGAACTCTGTAAATCTAATGGGTGTTTATTGTTTTATGGTCCTCAATTTTCAACGCAAAAGCATCAGGATATGGGCTGAAAATGTTTTAGTGTATGTCTACTTTCAGTTCTTATTTTCTAGTCTAAACAGATTCTGATTAAAAAAAAAAAAATTATGAACAAACATTCTGCAAATTCTCCCTTTATTCCAAGGCTTTTCATTCATGCATACAGTAAACACACGTGCACACAGAGGCAACGTTCGGTTGTTTTTGTGACTCAGTGAAGGAACATGTGAAAAAGGTTAGCTCCCTTCTGCGTGGCACCATCTGTTTCCATTAGATACCAGAGAAGAGCAGGCATTTTTAAGTCCTTTTTAGCTGGATGCATCTAGGAAAGGGCAGCAAGGTGGAAATACTTCCGAAAAAAATCAGTGTTTATCAATGGCTTTCGCTACAGTCCTGTATTTGAGAGGAGGCTGCCTCATTCATACTAACAATTAAAAAATATTTTAACTTGTTTTGCTGAAAATATTTTGAAATGTCAAATGTCAAAAAGTTAGGTTGGGGGAGGAGGATTTTGCGTTTTCCTCAGAAGAGGAGACAGGAAGAAGGGGAGGAAGTTTTCCCAACTTAAGGAAACCCCACACCTGTAGATGTTCACATGTTCCTCTTTTAGATTTGCAAAACAATTTTGGTAACTTACTTTGAGAATCCCTTAGGGTGTCCTTTTTTGGTAGAGATCTGACCGCATCAAGAGCATGCCTGCACATTCATGACATGTTTGGGAGGTCTCCTCTTTGGCTCTCCTTTCTGAATGTAGGGTTTCTTTTTATGGCTAATAATTTCTCCCCCCTACTCCTTTTCCCCCAAACCTAGACACAGGGTTTAATTGATAATTGTTGTGTTCTTACTGCTGACTTACACTTTAGGTGGTATCTATAATTGCCCCTATGAGGTTTAGATCATAACTTTAATTTTAGTGAGTTTTCCCAGCTTCCCAAAGTCATTTATTTGGGCCTGCAATGCTGTGTCATAAACCTTCCTGATAAACTTCAATTGCTGTAGACAAGCCAGTGCTACAAGCAATTATTCCTTCAGCTTACAATGTCTCTGCCTTACATTAAATATAGGTAGTTAGTACTTTTTTAAAAGAAAGAGGTTGAGACTTAGGAGAATGTTAAGCTATGTCCTCAGGCATATTTAGAAAGGTTCAAAAATCAATTAAGCATGAAATCTAACTATGTGTATTAAAAAGATAGCAAATGTAATTGCTTAGCCCCAAGATTGACCCTATGAAAAATTATTATGAAAATGAATCCTCCTTCGTAAGTCCTCTTAACAAGACAGACCGCTTATCCATTGAATGCAAATATACATATATGTGTAATTTTTATGTGACAGAAAGACTTACTTATGTTTGTATTGGAGATACATTACCAGTTTTGAATAACTATTAAATAAAAGTGAGTCTAAAACTGTCATGTATAGCTGTATTTCCAGAAGTGAATATGACTTTTCTATTTGCCTTTGTCCTTTTCTTGTTAAATCAAGGCAGGCAGTTTATAGTATTGGGTAGCGCCACGCTGTGCAGTCAGGCAGGCCTGGATTCATACCACACGTTAGTTGTGTGACTTTGAACATGTTTTTCAACATTGTAAGTCTCTAGCCAAATACAAAATGAAGATAACGATGGCACTTGCTTTCACTGGTTTGTTGTGGAGATTAAAAAGTGCATGTAAACTGCTAAAACCTTCCAGGCTCAGAGTTCAAGGAACATGGATTCTTGTTTGTATGGTCTAATCTTGGCTGAGCCCCTGAGCGTTTGCAGAAATTTATTTCTTCTGTGATCCTACTGTACTTTATTATTTTTTATTTTTTTATCCTATTGTACTTTAAAAAAACAATTTTCATCAACTTCCATTGATAAATATATATTTTCATGTATGTGTGCATATACGTACTTATGTATATGTGTTTTATAATAGATTTTATATTTTAGAGTAGTTTTTGGTTAACA
Organism: Loris lydekkerianus; assembly: GCA_963574355.1. Classification (NCBI taxonomy): domain Eukaryota; kingdom Metazoa; phylum Chordata; class Mammalia; order Primates; family Lorisidae; genus Loris; species Loris lydekkerianus. Next base: position 75,671 of record CAUYPK010030646.1, read on the forward strand.
ACCAATTGATCAGAGGGTTCAGAAATTTTCCATATACCCCCAGACCCACACACACATGGCCTCCCCTGGCATCAACATCCCACAGAAGGGTGATACATTTGTTATAACCTGTGAACCTACAATGATACGTCATTATCACTCAGAGTTTACATCAAGGTTCACTCTTGGCAGTGTTCATTCTTTGGGTTTTCACAAAGGTATAAATATTTGTATTCAGAAAGTAGTTTCACTGACATGATAATGCTCTGTGCCTTACCTGTTTAATCTGTCCCTTCCCACCAGCTACCGGCAACCATTGATCCTTTTACTGTCTCAATAGTTTTGCCTTTTCTGGACTGTCACAGAGTTGATATCATACAGTGTGTAGCTTTCTTGGATTAGTTTCTTATACTCTGTAATATGCACTTAAGGTTCCCCCATGTATTTCCATGCCTTGGTAGCCCATTTCTTCTTGTTTAGCAGGGAATTAAATTTCATTGTCTGGATGTACCATAGTTTGCATTCATTCTCCTACTGGAAGATATCTTGGTTGCTTGCAAGTTTTGACAATTATGAATAAAGTTGCTGTAAACATCCATTTAGAGGTTTTGTGTGTACATAAGCTTTCAGCTTTTTTGGGTAAATACCAAGGAACTGTATTGCTAGATGGTATGGTAAGAATATATTTAGTTTTGCAAGAAACTGCCAGCTGTCTTCCAAAGTGGCTGTAACATTTGGCATTCCCACTGGCAGCGAATGAGAGTTCCTATTGCTCCACATTCTCACCAGCATTTGGTGTTGTCAGTGTTCCAGAGTTTGGCTGAGAATTCTAATAGCTTTATAGCCATATATCATTGTTTTAATCTGCAGTTCCCTAACAATGCAATGTTGGGTATCTTTCCCAATTATATTTGCCATCTGTGTATCTTTGGTAAGGTCATGTATTTTGCCTGTTTCTAAATCTGATTGTTTTCTTATGTGGTTAGGTTTTAAGACGTTTGTTTGTTTGTTTGTTTTGTATTATTGGATCACAGTCTTTTATCAGATACATCTTTTGACTTTTCTAGTAGTCAGTGGTATACTTTTCTACATCTATAATTTTTGGATTCAGTTTATCTATTGTCTTGCCTTCATATGTATGTACTTGTGTAAGTGGACTTTACCTTCAAAACAGGGAACAGACCTGAGTTTATTTTGTGTCATTTCTAGGATCCCACATTGTGTCCTGCATGTATAGATTTACTCAATAATTATTAACTGACTCATTGAATAATTGATGCTCAATAGAATTTTTTTCCGTATAGTGATATCTGAAACATAGCAGTTCCATGGGAAGGTTCAAAACTAGTAGGATCAGGCAGGACCATATTATATGATGAAAATTACATGATCCTTCTGACTCACTCTTTAACATATTAAGATGCATTACATATGAGCACTAAGAACAAAAAGATTCCCAAAAAGATAGCCCCAAAGTTCCCCTAGAACTGGACATAAACTTTCCACAGGCTTTTCAGAGTTAAGGGAGTTACAGGGAGATCATCTGTATAGACAGAGTTGTGGTCTGTGGATTATAGAACACAGACGGAGGCAAGTTATGGTTAATCCATTTTCGGGTATAGACTTTAAAACCCTCATAGACAAAAATATACTGTAGCAACAATGAAAAGCAGATAATAATTTATTTGAAAATAGTTTTGAGGGTTTACCATGTGTGGAGGCATTGTGGCATAGCCAAAGGCCAATTTGTCATAGACGTACTCAGAAAGATTTGTAGTCCGGGAGGTCAGAAGAGGCTTATTCATAAATAATCAGAATGCATGGCCAATAGTTTAGTGTAAATAGAATGTATTCAGCCCCTACTATAGTTCGTGTCTCATGAGAGATAATGAGGCTTCAGGCATGGGTTTCAAATGTCCCATAGCTTCTCTATCCTTGCCCAGCAGGAGTCATGTCAAAGGGGGAATGAGGGCTTCAGAAGGAAACCTGAGGGAGATATGGTGGAAAAGGCAGCCTTTGGATTTAACATCAGAAGAAAGACAGCACTTGGATATTTGGAAATGTGAACAGTGAGATGGGAAGCAATATTCTTGGTACATGCAGGAGGAATGGCCTAAGCAATAGATGTCTTGTACCTCAAACCAAAAAAATTGCTATTTACTTGATGATAATTTTATTTCTAAAAAAGGTATAAATGTATAACTATACTAATAGATCATATTTATTGAGAACATAATTTTGACATAGATATTACCTTAAACATCAAAAAGTTATTCTGTAATCCTTACTAGACTTCTGTGGTAGATAGGATTTTTATGCCCAGTTTTAGTAAGGGAAGCAATGGCTTGCCCGCATGGGACTGAGGCACACCCTCATGCGCATTTGACTCTGAGTCTTACACTGCATATAAAGCCATGGCGAAGCCCGTGCAGCCTCATAAAATTCTGTCTGTATAAAAGAGTTCACAACTCAAAATACTTTAAACATGTATTTCAAAGGATACCTGCAAAACCAAAAATAGGTGCTCCTGTGTAACAGGTATTGCTCTGTCAAGGAAGCATTTCACATATCAGGAAAGGGGTAGTACTTAGCAGAGGGGGAAAAAAAAGATTTGGGCTAAGTCAACAGGGATGGAAGTTCCTGGTGGGGTGGTTAAATTCCTATAACTGATTTTGAAATCTATAACAACAAATGCTGGGAGAGATCTAGCTAATGAACAGTATGCAAAAGTCTACAACTATTATTTTATTAAAAGCTCAGATCAGCAATTAGTGAGTGTGGCTATTAAAAAAACGTAGACAATATTGATGGAAAAAGAATGTCTTAATTAAGGAAGATAGTACACTGTTTACTACCTATCTTATGCATTTCATTTAAGTAAGTTTATTGGGCTATGGTCCATTAAAATCAACAGACTGGATATATGAAAGGCAAATTGTTAGAAAAACTATTTAAAGGTTGATGAAGAATGAAAGATGATTTTCCAGCAGAATCCCCTAGCTAAAGATAAGACAGAAAAAAGGGACCCAAGTAATTGTTTTTAAATAGGCAAAAGGTCATAATATGGGAAACATATACTGCTTGTTACAATAATTCATTGTGCATACCTGTGAAAAAGAGGTAATGTTAAATTTGAAAGTATTTTTAAGAAAAATAGGCTTCTTCGAGAAGTAGTAACATTACTTGCAAGTTTTGAGTTGAACTAAAGTGACTCTTCATCAGAAATAGTACAGAATAGCTTCCTGCATATCATAAGAGTTTGGGCCTAAGATTACTTCCCAATTCCAAGATTTTTGTTATTTTATTGTGGAGCTTTTTTTTTTTTTTTTTTTTTAATTGTTGGGGATT
>CAUYPK010030647.1:0-19610 GCA_963574355.1 Loris lydekkerianus
CAATTTCATTGTATTTGTTGGGTTGTATATAATGTTGCTCAAAATAATTAAGTGGGCTTTCAAAATAAGTAAAGATTTTCATTGTAACAGAATACATTGTAATGGGCATTGATTTACATTAAAGAAATGTATGTACTCAAAAAAAAAAAAAAAAAAAAAAAAAGAAATGGTGCCTCACCTCAATCCTTTCTATAGTCCTGTAGGCCTGGGATTCATTTGTGTAACAAATATTTAAGGTCCAACTATGTACTCAGGCCAGTTGGAATGACTGATAAAGTCCGTGCCCTCCTGGAGGTAGTTTTAGATAATGTCAAGGATGGCTTTGAAGGAAACAAAGCAAGATTTTGGCTCGCAAAGGGAAAGGTAGTAGTGGAAAGAATGGGGGTGGAGTGTAGAAGGGGGGGGCCAAGATCTGGTGGTATAGGGTGAAGGCCTCACTGGGGAGGTAGCATTTGAGCTGAGTTCTTATAGCAAAGAGGGCATGGGGACATCCTACACAAAGCTCGCAGAGAGCCCAAGGTGGGGACAAGTGGCCGAGAATGGTTGGCAAATGGATGAAGGGGGCTCTAGATGAGACGAGCTCATGCAGGGTTTTGTAGACCATGATGAAGAACTTTAATTTTATTCTAAATGCTACCAGGAAGTCATTGGTGCTAAGAGAGAAATTGATTGATCCAATCTGCATTTTTAAAAGATCTTTCTGGCTGCTGAGGAGGGCAAAGTGGAGGCAGACAAGGCCTTGCTGACCCTTTTTGACCTTGCAGCTCAGCTGTGTCCTCACCTTCTCCATGAACCACTGACTCTGAGTGCCAAGTACAACTCCTCTGTTCCCATGGTGCTCTCATCCAGGACACAATAATGTAATATGAGCTTGTCAATTTTTCCTATGTATGGTGCCCTTTGGGGGGACCACACATTCTCTTTATTTTAAAGTCGGCCTTTACTTTTAGGTAAGCATCTCAAAGGTGTGGCTATCCATCATCATATCCCTGGTGCCTGACATGAAATTAGCTCAGAGGTGTTGGCAACTGTTTGTTGAATGAATGCCAGATCTCACGGAGTCTTAGCCTCAGAAGGGGCCTTAGAGAAAACAGGCCGGCCCTCTTCTTTTAAAAACGAAGACACTGAGGATCAGACAGGACCTATGTCTTGCCCACCATGACATGTTTTTTCATCCACCCATTGATTCAGCAAATGTTTACTGAACAACTACAAAGTGAGGGAAAGTGGTGTGATTGGAAGGGAGCAACAGCAGGGAGAGCCTGGCAGGCAAAGCAGGGGGTCTGGATTCTACTCCAAGAGCAGTGGAGAATTTTGTTTATGTCCTAGAATTCTTTTAGGATCAAAGGCAAAACTTAACCAACGTCTCATAATTGAAATGAGGATTCTGACCACCATTGGCCTATGGTGACAAATAACTCGGCTTTCATGCGAATTAATACACAAGTAGTGACGTTTGCTAAACAAGCGACCTAATCCAAGCAAGCTCCAAGTCCATAGCCAGCGTCCTTGTCATTAGTTAAGCTGGGAGCACTCTTGGTTGCACAGGCCTCAGAGTTCTCCCTTTGCAGTAGCGCGGTGACTCACTAGTGCATGCCCAGGGCTGCTCGCTCACCTGTCCTGCCCTGGGAGAGCAACCGCTGTGTTTTCAGACCTGACATATATATCTTAGTTCGCCTTTCCCAGCATGATGCTCCATTAGCAGAAGCCCCTTAGAGCAGCTTTGTAATGGAAGACCACACACAGCATTCAGAGTGATAACCCACCACCTTATCTCAGCTTAAATGCCTCGGTGGCTTCCTACTGCCTGTAAGATAAAGACACACCTCTGAGTGCCCTCCTTGTGTGGCCCAGACTTTTCCAACTGTGTCTCCTTGTTTTATGTGTTCTGGCCACAGTTACTTTCTGTCAGCCTCCCTTGTACACCATGCTGCCTCCTTTTCTGAAGCCTGCACACATTCTGTTTCTTCTTAGAATCCCTTTCTCCCTTACTGCCTGACTTTTTTTTTTTTTTTTGAGATACAGTCTCACTTTGTTGTCCTTGGTAGAGTGCTGTGGCATCATAGCTCACTGCAACCTCAAATTCTTGGGCTCAAGTGATCCTCTTGCCTTAGTCTCCTCAGTATCTGGGACTACAGGCACCTGCCACAATGCCCAGCTATTGTATTTTTAGAGATGGAGTCTCGCTTGTGTTCAGGTCCATCTTGAACTCCCGAGCTCAGGCAGTCCACCTCCTCAGCCTCCCAGAGTGCTAGAATTACAGTTATGAGCCATTATGCCAGGCTTCTGATTCTTATTTATAAATTCCTTTGGATTCCTTTGGAGCTCAGCTCACGGGTCCCCTATTGACAGATATCCCCATAACTCACTCTTATGGCACTCTGCTTTATTCCCCTTTAAAAAACATGCCACATGGTTTTATTTCAACATTCATCATGTGATTGATTAATGCCCACTTCTTATGCTAGACTTTAAGCTTCATCTGGGCAAAGTCTGTATCTCATGGGTCCCTATGACATCCCCAGTACCCAGCTTTGTACCTGGTACCTACAATGCATTAACAGTAGCAAGATAGAAATAATCATTAAATGAATGAATGAAACAATGCAGGCTGGTGATTATACTGTGAAATTTGATGGCTCACAGGAAAAAGCAAGACACTTGGTTGAGCTGGTTAAGGGACGGTCTGGAATCTGAAGGGTATCTCTAATGGGCCAAGACACATTACAGACACATCCAGTATCACACTGGGCTGCATGAACTGCAAAGCCTGGCTTTACCCCTGGGTATCCTTGGGCAAGCTCCCTGGTAGCTATCAACAGGGATAGTAATACTGACAACCTCATAGAACTGTGGAGATGATTTTATGAGACAGAATACATAAATCAGTTAGCCCGGGGCCTGGCATGTAGTAAGCACTCCATCCTCAGCTATTATTATTGTAGTTGTTGTGCTGTGTTTATTAAACAATCAATAGGTAATAGAGTCTTTGACTCCTGCAGAAATAGGTGTTAGGTATATACAGCAGCAGCCTTTTCTAGATTCTGACTTTGAGTCTGTTTTCCCAAGGAAATTAAGGGAAAGTATTATCAGCTATTGGACAGTACCCACTGTGTTCCAGACACTGGATGAGGTGAGAGTTTTTAAAGAGAAATGCATCCCCAGTGGCGCATACCATAATTCAAAGGTCAGTAGACTTTTCTATAAATAGCCAGGTAGTAAATATTTTTACCTGTGATAGGCTATGTAGTTTTGGTCACAGCTATTCAACTTTGCTTTTGTAGTATAAAAGCAGTCATAGCCGGCATATAAAAGAAATGGGTTTGGCTGGGTTCAAATAAAACTTTATTTACAAAAACATGCTGTGAGCTGGATTTAGTTGTGGCTGTAGTTTGCTGACCTGTATTTTAAGTTTGTGAGATGAATAATAACTTCCAGGGTGTGTTTTTTAATAAGTATTCTGGAAGATAAATACATGTTCAGAGAACCTAAGCATTAATCCCTTCCTTCCCTTTAAATGACAAGGATTACCATTGTTCCCTTTCTGTAGTCCTTTTTAACTTTTCAAGATATATTTAACTTGAATGAGTTTAATTCCAGTCAATTTCTAGGTCCCAAGTGCCCACGCTATACCAGATCTCAGACATCCAGAGATGGCTGCTATATATCCCATATCCTTGAGGAGCTCACCTCTATGACCCCCAAAATAAGCAAAGGAAAAAACAAAGGCACAGAGAAGTTAAGCAACTCTCCTGAGATCACACAGCCTAACAGTGACTGGGACCACTCTGGTCCACTTCACTTCTCAGTGTACAAACATTTTCTTTCCACAAAAAGGTAGAGGAAAGAAAAAGTGTTTCATATTTGAGAGGAGATCACATTTCAGCAGCTGTTGCCAGAGCAACAATTAAGCTAGAATTTATTTATAGAAAGTCATTAACAAGTTAGTCTTTATGTGTAAGAGAACACATAGTCTGCAGAGAAGAACACAGTTCACATTTACCAATCGCCACCTTCTTACCCTCAGGTTGGCTATTATCACTGGTCTGCCTGGTGATAGTTTTCTATAATTATGGCTAAAAATTAAAAGAATTTCCCATAAAATCATTGATGGAAGATCCCCCAAAATGTGGTCTGGCTATGATAGCAACCTGGAAAACCAGAGTGAAGTATATTCCTTTTTCTTTAGAAAGTAACAAAACTTAGATTTTAAAGTATGATGTTTTTCGTTGCGTTGTGCGGCAGTTTGCACAAATGCAGAGTGTCTGGGTGCAGGATGATTCTGCAGAATGCAACGCTATGAGCCCAGTCAGTTACTTCTTCTGACCAAGTAACTCTGGGCTAGTTGCTTCTCCTCTGTGTCTAATTTCTTCATCTGTCACACGGGGATGCAGCTTAAGGATTGTCATGAGAGTGAAACAAGATAATCAACTGCACAGCCTTTTAGGAACTAGGTAGGGTATAAGCAAACAAGAAAAATAGATGACGTAACATACAAAAATTCAGGGATGTTCCCTGATGCTTTCTTTTTTTTTTCTTGAAACATTCTGAAATAGCTGCCTCTGGAGACCAACTTCTGTGATCCTTTCCCCAGAGCATCCACATCCCTTTAATCCACCAGCATTAAAAAAGCTGGTGAAAGCCAGAACAGGATGGGGCTCCTGTAATGAGGTCTAGATCCTCCCCGAAGTAAGTTCATGGCAGTGGCCACTACCATCAAGGATGTAAAGGTGAAATCTGTGGGTACTTTGGGAACCTCTGCTGATTTTCAGAGTTAATGCTCCCACTCACTGGTATCCTGTAACCCAGGCTTCATCCCTGATGCCCTCTTCTTCTCTGCAGGCACCTGATTCCTCCCTATACTCCATGACCTCAAACTCATCCCATAGAAGAACAGAGTTCATTGGCTCTGAAGTCAAGTGTCCTGGGTTCAAGTCCTCGGTTACTGAATATTTTAGTCTCTTTGAGCTTCAGTATCTTCACATGCAAAGTTGTGATTGCAATATAACCAGTGAAAGAATTGTGCTAATTATATGTGCTGAAATATATAAATGGGCTCAGGTATGTCTGAGATGGAAGCAGGCTTCGAATGCAGTGTCTGGCACAAAGTATGCACTTATTAAATAGGAGTGCATTGAGTGCAATGATTATAGAAAAGTCTGGCTGCTGGGGCTCAGCTAGAGGAAGTGAGAGTCCAGTGATGAAGTCGCTTGTTAAGTTCCATAGATAACCACAGAGTGAGGCCATTAGCTGTATTTGGACTGTCTTTCTTGGGGACAGTGACCCTATGTTACTCATTTTTGTACCTTACTTTGTCTTACTGTCATATGATGCCAAGATTTTACCAGCCTTTTCTTAGGATCATCATCATTGCTGAGAAAGACCTTGCACCATGAAAACCACTGTACTGCTATGTTCAGGTCCTTTTTGTCAAGTTTTTGTTGACTAAGCAATTCCAGAGCCCACATAAATAGTATTAATGAAGGCTCATTTTGTTTTAATTATTGTAGAGGTATAATATTAGGTCATTCCTTTGAATTAAGGCAAGAATTATTTTCCTGCTCCTCCTATCCACAAAAACTTCTACCCACAAAAAAGCCTTGGTTCAGGAAAGATGTTTGGAGAACACTTAGAGATCTAAAAACAGACCTGCCATTCGATCCTACAATTCCTCTACTAGGTATATACCCAGAAGACCAAAAATAACATTATAACAAAGACATTTGTACCAGAATGTTTATTGCAGCCCAATTCATAATTGCTAAGTCATGGAAAAAGCCCAAGTGCCCATTGACCCATAAATGGATTAATAAATTGTGGTATATGTACACCATGGAATATTATGCAGCCTCAAAGAAAGATGGAGACTTTACCTCTTATGTGTTTACATGGATGGAGCTGGAACATATTCTTCTTAGCAAAGTATCTCAAGAATGGACAAAAAAGTATCCAATGTACTGAGCCCTACTATGAAACTAATTTATAGCTTTCATATGAAAGCTGTAACCCAATTATAACCTAAGAATATGGGGAAAGGGAAAAGGGAGAGGAGGGGAGGGGAGGGGAGGATGGGCAGAGGGAGGGTGATTGCTGGAATTACACCTATGGTGCATCTTACAAGGGTACACGTGAAACTTAGTAAATGTAGAATATAAATGTCTTAACACAGTAACTAAAAAAATGCCAGGAAGTCTATGTTAACCAGTGTGATGAAAATATGTCAAATGGTCTATAAAACCAGTGTATGGTGCCCCATGATTGCATTAATGTACACAGCTATGATTTAAAAAAAAAAAAAAAAAAGCTTTGGTTCAGGTGGGTTTACAGGTATGTTCCAGCAAATTTTTGAGGGGAAGATGGGCCAATATGTCTTATAATCATATGCAAAAATTAATTGAATTATAATTAATAAGTAATAAATACACTAAATTAATACTAGCTAATGGAAAACATTGTGTTAAAAATAATTTTACAATAATCAAGAAGGGTTCATGAGTTAAGAGTAGTGAACCAATAGAGAAATCTTCCAGTGGGATCTAGCACTTCAGTGGAATGAAGTAGAAAAAAAAAAATAACAGCATTTCAACAGGGAATACCTACATCTAGTCACATCTAAGCAAATTGCTTCTCATGTCAGTAGAAGGACCTGGCTTTAACAGTTGGCTTTTCTGACTTAAATGATATTATGGGTAGTTCTTACGTCTTGTAGGCATAGAAGAAACTATTAACAAGTTACTTCTATTTGTTTTTCAGGCTAAAATGACTTTGGTGTTGAACTGGAATAAAAGAAAATAATATGATGTTTCAACCTGATGCCTGAGCTGTTTTTCACCCAAGCACTGAGCTCTGGAAGGAACAAGGCAGGCATCTTCCAGGATCCCACCAGTGTGGGCCAAAGCGAGTCTCTGGGAGGCTGAGAAAGGCTCTGAGAATCTCAGCAACATGGTACCCAGAGTGCAACGTGATTGACTTTTCTGGGGACCACAATGGAAGGCTGCATCCTCTTATAGTTATTCATAAAGGCTTTTGACTCCATTAATTTAGATGTAACTGAGTTAAAGAAGAATGTGATTTGTCACACATGCAGGGGCAATAACCCTTAAGACCTGCAGTAGATGCACACCGAAGGGTCGACTTAGAAGACTTTCTAGCTTGCACTTCACAGTCCCCACCAGGGAGGAAGGGAAGATTAAATCCTCCCACATCGTTTGCCAACGCTCCTTTATTCAGTTGTTGTTAATTTAGAAGAGTCATTTCAGGTGGCTACTCTCCTAACTGCCGTATGAATGGAGAATAGAAACATAACATTTATTAGACGAGAAAGGAGGGTTTTCATTTTTGATTTCTCTGGTAAGTCAAGCTGCACAGCCATTTGGATAAAACCTGGAAAAAACTAGGCTTGATTTTGTTCAGATCAGTTGCAGAAAGTGGATCCTTAATAAAGTCACATCAGTTTGTGTGTTTCAAAACCATTCAACACATATCCATGCCACCCCCAGGAAAATAACTGGGGAACAAGGGTAGAGAGAACATTGAGCCCTTGAACTGGGAGTCTGAGTGAGGAGTCAGAGGGCCTGGGCTTTAAATCACAATTCTGACAGTCACTAGTTGGATGTTCTTGCTGATTCACTGCCCCTTTTATACCTTGGCGTCTTTATCTAGAAAACATGGAGATTTTAAGAACAGGATTTTTTTTTTTTTTTTTTTTTTTTTTGAGACAGAGCCTCAAGCTGTCACCCTGGGTAGAGTGCTGTGGCATCACAGCTCACAGCAACCTCCAACTCTTGGGCTCAAGAAATTCTTCTGCCTCCACCTCCCAAGTAGCTGGGACTACAGGCGCCCGCCACAACACCCGGCTATTTTTTGGTTGCAGACGTCATTGTTGTTTGGCGGGTCCAGGCTGGATTCTAACCCGCCAGCTCAGGTGTGTATGGCTGGTGCCTTAGCCGCTTGAGCCACAGGCACTGAGCCAGAATAGGATTTTTTTATTCTTTAAAAAAAAATAATAAAACATGGGTGGTGAATACAGAAGGTTGTCTCCTGAGTTCCCATCCAAGTCAATTAAGTTACTGTCATGTGTCACTTGACAAGGAGGATACAGTCTGAGAAATGCATCTTTAGGTGACTGGGTCATGGTGTGATCATCTATGAGTGCATGTACACGGACCTAGATGGCACAGGCTGCGGCACACTGAGGTACAGCCCATTGCTCCTAGGCTGTAAACTTGCACAATGCGTGACTGTTGAACACTGCAGGCATTTGTAACATCATGGGAAACATTTGTGCACCTAGATATATCTAAACATAGAAAAGGTTCAATAAAAATATGTTATTATAATCTTATGGGACCACTGTCCCATCCACGAGGTCTATTATTGGTTAACATGTCATTATGCAATGCACGATTGTTTACTGAATCGGAAACAAATATTTAAGCTAAAGCTGCAGTAGGTAGCACGTTTATGCCTGTGGCAGCAAATGGATGACTGGGAGACTAGGCTGGTTGTATCAGAGGAGAAGGAGGCCAGGCAGGGAGCCAAAGAATTACCATTGTGCAGGTCAGAAATATCCTGGGGCCTCCTGCTTGCCACTTTGTAACCTCCATTTGATCCAGGGGTGAGAAACCTGTGGTTTTCTGATTTCAAGATCAGAAGCACCAAAGGAGGCAAGAAAAGCTTCATCTCTCTCTAATGCACTCCTTTTAATAAAAGGATTCGTTCTGTGAAATTTGGATTCAGTCGCTGCATGTAAGGACCTAGAAGGCCAAAGTGGACTTCAGGCTGCAGATGCCCCAACAAATTCCCACCCAAGGCTTCATTCATTTATTCTTAACAAAAACTTGTGTTTCCCCTATGATAGGCACTGTACTGGGCACAAGGAGATAAAAGCAAGCAGACCTTAGAGGTAGGAGGAAGCACGTGTGCAGATGCCCGTAGCATCTGGAAGTCCATGTATTAGAGCAAAAGGCTGGATCCGGAAGGGAAGGGGATGAGGGCAAGGTGACCTTGAGAAATAGGTAGGGACAGACCCCATCCAGTCATGAAGACCCTGGTAAGAATTTTGCCTTATATTAAAAACAATGGAAAGTCTTCCAAAGTTTGAAGAGAGAGAAGGTATATGTGGAAGGGTGGGGGATGATGATGACATCACATCTGTCTTTGGTACAGATCACCCAACCAAAATCTACAGACAGAAGTGACCCTTTCCTGTAGCACATTTCCTCACCGTGGTGTCCAACTCTTCCAGGAACATCATTGCCAACTGCCTGCCAGCTGGCCCCATCCTTTGCTTTTCCACAGCCTTCCAAAGTTCCTGGCGAGCTAGGCATTCCTAATCCTGGAGTCAAACCACCCAAATTTAATAAAGTAACTCCTGTTGACAAGTTACAAGTTGAATATCTGCCTAAGTATTTAAATCATAAAAGGCATCACAAATTAGTGATTTTTTTTTTTTCTGAATAAAAAGGTGAACAAGAGAATGATGTATCAATTCAGGTGAAAGGAAATGGGAGACTCCACTAAAAAAAAAAAAACAAACAAAAACCAAAAAAAACAAAAAACAAAAAACAAAAAAACAAAAAAAAAACCAGGCCTCTGAAAAGTTGGGGAAAGTATTTACGAAGATTATGAAAGATGAGTAATGAGTACAAAACAGCTTTTGGCAAACACAGAAGAGTATTAGCTTATTCCAAGAAATAAGATCTATTTCATCCAATTATTGGAAAATAAATGGCAGAAAATACCAAGAAAAGGCCTCATGCTTATGTGGAAAAGTACAAAAGTAATAATTCAGGAACTAATTTGAATGATCCAGGGAGAACATGCTGATTCCAGCCTGTGACTGCAATTTCACGGGGAGCCAAATGCCAGAGGACAGTGACTTCTGTCTTTAGGGTTCCTATGTGCCACATAAGGGTGAGGGGTCCAGAGACATACCACATTGAAGGAGAAGGAAGGGATGGTGAGGATAACGGATGTGCTTTCCGGCCACGTTGGCACAGTCTCAGAATCTAGCCCTCCCTCTGCACCCCAGCTGGTGTTTTTATTCACCTGGAAGCTGTGGACAATTGAGTCTGGACCAGCCTTCATTGTGTGTGACTCTCCCATGCCTATAGGGCTTTTAGCACCTTTGCACCACTCCCATCAATTACTTGAAGTGCCCTGTGTCTTGATGACAATCTTAAATGCCTCCTACACATTTTAAAACAGCCCCCATAAGGGGTGCATGGGTGTGAGAGAGAACTGCTGGTACTGCCTAGACTGAGGACTGAGAAGGAAGGTCCTTGTCTATAAATTAGAGGAACAATAGGGTTCTCATGCTTCCCATCTGTGCAATGCATCTTCCCAAAGCCTGCCGTGTTTCTGGGGTCAAGCAAAAATGACCTTGGGTTGTAACATCCTCCCTGTTGCACTTCTGTGTGGCCATTCCATACCAATTTCGTGCAGGGTGCAGCTGGTTTCTTCCTCTCCTAGATTTTGCTTTACAGAGTGGTCCTTTGAACTCGAGGTCACCTGGGGTGACAGTGGGGAAAGGAGACGGAAGGAAGGAAAGCCAAATTACCTGCACTGTACTGCAGGGGAGCCCAGATGGTGCCCTTGTCCCAGGCTTCCAAAATATACTCTGGGAGGAGGATGGAGACAGCGTTCTGCTGACAGCACTTGGGAACAGGCGTGGGGGCAGTCTATATTAAGACTTCAACATCCATTCTAAGCATATCCATGTGCGTGTGAGAGCACCATGGCTTTACTTGGAAACCACTGGGCCTAATCTCTCTGGGGTGGATTCCAGTTTTCATTTCCCTTCCTTCTCCTGTAACCCAAACCATTCAGCAAAGACCCAAATACCATGGCTCCATCTGGGGCCTCGCCATTTGCCAGCACAGAGGTTGTTTCCAACAGAACTAGGTCAGCTAGAGGGAAAGGTTTCCAACCCTTGTATAGCTGGAACCTGAGGTGTTCCCAAGGGTGGGAGGGGACAGTGTGGTTCACAGCCACAGAGTGGCGGCACCTGGGCTGGGCCAGGCTCTGAGCCAGAGTAGGTGGGGTGGGGGTGTGTGTTCAGATTCAGATGGAGAACCCAGTCTTGGCCTTAAGAACGTCACATCACCCTCCTAACTTGCCATCTCCTCCAAGTTGGTTTTCCAGATTTCCTCCTCTGAATTTGCTCTCCTCCTCCATTTGAATTCTTATAACCCTGACACATGAATTTTACTCTGCTTTAAGTAACTTTTATGTGTTTGCAGCAATCCCCCTGTAGCTCATAATTATAAAAAAGAGTTACAAATCTGACCCTAGCCCTGCCACTTAGTAACTCTGTGGCTTAGAGCATTGAATGAACTTCTCTGAGCTTAAGTTGCTTCATCTTTAAAATGGGGATGATATTATTTATTTTTCCAGTTGTAAGAATTATACAAGTTTAATGCATGCAAAACACCCAGCAGACATGCAATAGGCACTCAAGAATCTTAATTTACCCTTCTGTCCCATTCTTCTTATTACCTCTTCCTCCAAATACACATAGACGCACACCCTCCCCCCACTACCGCTGAGAAGCCTCAAGGCCCAGTGCAAAGACGGTCCCAGCCTAACAAAAAAATAGGTTCATTAGCAGCCCATTGTCTATGTTACTATTTCACAAATAAGTAACTAGCACCTGGGTAGGGCTCTGTTGCCCTAAGTTAGAACAGCTAACATTTATTGTGCTCCCACTCTGTGTCAGGAACTGTGGTTGGTGTTTAATAAACATTATCTTATTCCACCCTCCCAATAAATCCCTGTGAGTTTAGGTAAGTTAGGAAATAATATCTTCATCATCCCTATTTTACAGAGGGGCCAACTAAGGCTTAAAGAAAGAGCTAATTCCAGAGCCTGGTTCTTAACCAGAAGCCCAAATTAAAACAAAGCCCAGACATCCTGCCATATTTTTAGAGTCCCCTCCAGTGTCCCAAGAAAGGTTGCAGAAATTCAGAAAAAGCTCATTTCTTTATTCTTATGCCAGGACTATTTGCACAGCTCTGCCCAGTGGAGCTAACTTGAACAGAAATGTATTCCCTAGGCTAGATCCTCCTAGTCTTCTCCCTGGATAGCCAAAATGAGTTCCCAAGGTCTGGCTGCCTTCCAGGGGGAGTTCCAGCGAGCTTTGCAGAGAGAAGGCCCGGGAGTGGCACCAACTTAGGCTGAAAGCATGCCTTGGAATGATGGAGACTATTAACTCAGTCTTGGGCTAAGATAAAACACATGCCTCTACCATTGGTTGTTCTGAGCTGAATAGTCTTGTGGCCTTAAGGCCTATCAAATTGGATGGATACAAGAAAAGACCATTTTTTTTGGTGGGCCGTGGCCCACCCCTGCAGTTCTATCACTCTGGGAGGCTGAGGCAAGGGGATTACCTGATAGGTGCTCAAGACCAGTCTAAGAGTGAGACCCCATCTTTACCAATAAATAAATAAATAAATAAATAATGCCAGGCATGGATGGTGGCAGGTGCCTTGTAGTCCCAGCTACTCAGGGAGGCTGAGGCAGGAGGATCCCACTTAAGCCCAAGAGTTTGAGGTTGCTGTGAGCTATGATGGTGCCATAGCACTGTACTCAGTATAACAGGGTGAGACTCTGTTTTAAAAAAAAAAAAAAAAAAAAAAAAAATTCTTTGCTTCCTTGGTCCTTGAATTCAGAGCTGGGTTGAACAGCATGCGAAAACAAACCTCCCAGTCCCATTCCTGGGGCCTTGCTCGTGTTCATTCTCCTTTGGCATTTGGTGAGCGGATCCGTGATGCCCCACATGGCTGAGACCCAGGGCCAGCCCAAGGTGATCCTCATGGCTGCCTCAGCTGGTCGTGTTGAATCATCATGTCTAGGCAAGGGAGGCTTAATGAGTACTCAGAAGGAATTTCATACTCCAGATCTCAGCCTGTCCCAACTCAAGCTTATCATCCTGCCACCCTGAACTCCACTCCAGATTTGCTCCTCCTCCGGCGGCCCTCCAACACGGCCATCCTCCTCCCAGTGCTGCATGTTTGGACCTGGGAGCCTACAGACACTCTTCTGCTTCTTTATTCATGAAAGCCCACTATTCACAAAGTCCTGCAGATTTTGGTAATATTTTTAAGAGTTCTTGTAACTGTCCCTGTCCTCTTTATTCCCTGTGCTGCTGCTTCAGATCAGGGCCCCACCTGATCTTACCTGTGGTACTGGACCACTTCCTTACTGCCTTGCCACTTCAGTCTCCCCACGGCTACCGCAGAGTCTAATTCTAAGCATTTCACTTCCCTGCGAAGGGATCCCTTCTGTGGCACTTCACACTCATATGGGGAAAATTTCTAGGCTCTTTTTCCCGGCCCAAAAAGCCCTCCAACTCCTCCAGCCTCATTTCCCCACCTAATCACACACACCAGCGATTGCAGCTTTCTGAACACATACAGCTGTTTGCACATTTCTGTCTTTATACATGACTTCCCCTCTATCTGGAATGTCCTTCCCCTCTGTGTTCACCTGGCAAACTCTTACTCATCCTTCGAAACTCTGTTTAAGTTTCACCTTCCAGGTAGAGTGGCTCATGGTGTTTCTATGCTACCATTTTGCCAACAATGTAACTGTGTGAAGGCCTCTACCTCTGCATACTACCAGGAGTTGTGATAGAACATCTCCCTAGGAGAATGAGAGCTGCCGAAGGCTAGATCACGGCTCATAAAAATCATTTTCCCAGGACCTAACACAGCCCCTGACACATACCCACTAAATGTGCTTTGCTGATATGGATGGTTTTCCCAAACTGATCAAGCCAATTCCTTCCGCAAAGCACAACAACCATAAGGAAGGAAAACAGTTCCTCTTACTTAAGGAAAAAAATGGCTTGACACGTCTTAAAACTGTAAAACCCTTGGACAAGCACTTTATTCTTCGTGTGTGGTTACTTTTTCTTTTTTATCGCGTGGCTGTGGTCTGGATAGAGTTGTCTGAGTTTTATTCATTTCCTAACTCGTTATCTTGGGGGAGGGGAAGGGGACACAACAGCAAACAATATAGTCCAGCTTGTTTTTCTTTACCAGAGACAGATACAGAGTGGCCCCTGAAGAAGTATTAATATTGGAAAAGATGCTATGATCTGCATTTTATTAATTAATCCATACATCTCCTTGTCATTCTTTCTTTTCTACGGCCTTGCTGGCAGTAGCAGTGAGCAATTCTGCTGTTAGTAAATTGGCACAATAAATCTGGCAGGACCACCTCTATTTCTAGCCGTTCACTTCACAGTTTATCACATGGCTGTGGACTTGCGATTGAAGTCAGTTAAAAAGATTAATACCATTTAATACCGCCCAGAAGGAGGATGCCAGAAGTCTGTTTAAAGTCCTGTTATTCATGCCTTCATTTCCTCTGTGCGTGTCTGGTGATAAGCGTAGCTATCCTTTCTAGGCTGCTGCTAATAACTACTTAAAATGATTGAGGTAACTAGTTATTTCCTGTAAGAAAATTGCTCTGCTGTCATTAACATGGAATTAACATGGCTCCCGTTTCATCTTTGGTGCACAGGCTGTGGCCCCCATTTGCCTCAAATAAACAGAGAACCATGTCAGGGAGGCTCTGTGCTCCTTTAAAGAAGATGTTCTGAAGAAGTGAGGAGGTAAGAAAGGATAGCTTTGCAGAGGGGACAGGGAGGAGGGACTACCCGGCTTTCTTCTGTCTTATAAGCACAGTCCCCTGAGCTGCCATGTGGTTTGCAAGAGCAATTAGTATAATTGTCATTTTTCTATGTGTCCCAATCACTGCAAGTGGATCTGTGACTCTTAAAAAAAAAAAAATCTCTCAATTCTCTGGATCAGTCATTCTAAAATTTTCTCTTCCCTGGACACATGGATGACATTCACAAGAGGATCACACTCCCATGGGAATGCTTTGCTTTTGAGAAGGACCTACAAATATCCTGTAGGGACATATAGCACGGGGGTCCTTGGTGGCATCCTAGGTATTTATGATAAGTCAGAGATGCCTGGTTATTGGGGGGTTTAGCACAGATAAGACTACTTAAAGCAGAGCTTGTGAACCAACATGCACGCACAAGTTTTTGTTTAAATACCTATTTTTAGTTCTTTTGGGTAGATGCCTTGGTGGAGAATCATGGGGTTACATGATAAATTCTATGTTTAACTTTTCAAGGAACCATCAAACTGTTTTTCTGTTTTTAAATTGAGCACTTCCCTGTTACAGGTGCTGAGTTGGAGAGTTCACAAGATTAGGCACGCAGATGGCGAACAGGTAAGCCAGGGGAGGTACCTGAACAGGTAAGAACAGGAGAGCCTAGAGGGCTGAAGTGCCAGGGGTTCAAAACGTCCTTGGGAATACGTCAGAGTGACCAGGTGTCACTCACTCTTGCTTTCTCTACCTCACCTTAATGTCCACATAAGCAGGTGCATTACCTGAGAGCTTATTTGAGGTGGATATCTAGGGCCCCACCTACCGCATCAGGAACTTCCTTGTAAGGCCCAGGAACCTGTTTTTAAGAAGCCCTTCAAGGGCCCACAGAGGCTCACACCTGTAATGCTAGTGCTTGGGGAGGCCAAGACGGGTAGATCACTTGAGCTCAGGAGTTTGAGACAAACTTGAACAAGAGAGCTCATCTCTACTAAAACTAGAAAAATTAGCCAGGCATCATAGCAGGTGACTGTGGTCTCAGCTACTTGGGAGGCTGAGGCAGAAAGATCACATGAGGCCACGAGTTTGAAGTTGCTGTGAGCTATGATGAGACCAGGCCACTCCACCCAGGATGACAGAGTGAGATTCTGTCTCAAGAAAAAAAAAAAGAAAAGTATCCTTCCAAGGTACTGTGATGATTACTCAAGTTTGACATGCTCTGAGATAGAGTTATAGCCACCCTCTTTCCTTTCACATCAGAAAGCCTATCTGGCTGCAAAATGAGCAGGGATAGCTTTGAATCTGCTTTAATTTAAATACAATGAGTTAAAGGTAACCACCCTCTTCACTTTTAGCAGGTGGTATGCACCCCATTTAACATACAATAACAATACCCTACCATCCCAGGCAGTTCTGTGTAGAAAGTCATCTTGGTTCCTGGTCATGTCAGGGACTCTGAGTCTGTCACTGTAGAAGTAATCCATGATTACTTCTGTAATTCCTAAGATGTTGCTGTCCCTGAGCACCCTGTCATTTGGCAAGTGAGATGACTCATCTATTATAGAGCTTACTGCTCTAACTGGCAAGTGAGATGACTGGTCTACCACAGAGTCCACTGTTCTAACTGGCAAGTGAGATGACAGGTCTACCCAGAGTCCACTGGTCTAACTAGCAAGTGAAATGACTGGTCTACCATAGAGTCCACTTCTCTAACTGGCAAGTGAGATGACTGGTCTACCACAGAGTCCACTGCTCTAACTGGCAAGTGAGATGACTGGTCTACCACAGAGTCCACTGCTCCAAGACTTCCTGAGAGCCAAGAGTAACCTTTACATGTGATATTTGGTGTTTCTTTTAAGCCTTTTATGTTTCTATTAGTCAAGAAGTGGCAAGGTAGTGGTATGTTGAAAGATCATGCATTTTGTTGCCAAATAAGCCTGGGTTCAAATACTGGTTCTGCCACTTACCCTGCCTCAAAATGGGTTAATAATATCTACTGCATGGACTAATATTTGTACAATAAAGAGTGGTTATTACTGTTATTAATCATTGCTGATGAGGTGTGGGGAACTCTTCATGGTGCTTATCTCCCCTCTTCTCCTTACCCCACTTTAATAATTAAAAAATGAGAAATATGTATAGGAAAAGAGGCAGACAGTTAAGGCCAAGAAGACAGAGGGAGGAAGAACAGAGAGAGAGAGAAAACTGTCACAAATTCCTTAAGACTTTTTGAAGTACTTGAGCCCTTTGATTGTCATTTGCTAGCTGAGTCCACAATCTTATGAACTCCCAAACTCAGTGGGTTAGCACTCAATTTAAAAATAAAGCAAATCAACTTGGTGGTTCCACAAAAACTTTAACATAGAATTGCCAAATCACCTAGCAATTCTACTCTTAAGTACATACGCAAAAGAATTGAAATTAGATACTCAAGCAAAAACTTGTACACCCACATTCAGAGCAGCATTATTCACAACAGCTAACAGGTAGAAATGGCCCAAGTGCCCATGAATGGATGTGGGAATAGGCCAGTTGTGGGATACTCCTACAACAGAATATCATTTAGCCCTAGAGAGGGAAAAATTACTGACGCATGCTATAATGTAAATATTATGCTTGTAAATATTATGCTAAACATAAGAAGCCAGACAAAAGCTCACATAGCATATGATCCTGGTTATATGAAATCTGTGAATGGCTAAATCTACCAAGACAAAAAGCAGATTGGTGGTTGCCAGGGGCTTAGGGGAAGGAGAAAGGGGGAAGATTGTTTAACAGATATGGGGTTTCCTTTAGGAGTGAAGACAATGTTTCAGAACTAGATGAAGGCGATGGCGGCACAACATTAAGAATGCACTATGTGCCATGAAATTATTCACTTTCAAATGGTTACTTTTATGTTATTAGAATTTGAAAAGTAATTTAAAATGTATACATATGTATATTTAAAGAACACTAAAGGATGAAAGATTGAACCTGAATGACTGATTCAGATATTCTTGAAAAGCATAACCATTTAAAAAGATCTTTTATTTCCAATTGCTTCTTGCTAACACTAAAAATCCCTCAGTCCATTTGGGGAACTCAGGTGAAGGATGAGTTTCTCCAGCAAACTTGACCTTGCTGGTCCAGGGATTTCCAGTAAAAATCAGGAACTATGAAAGTTATTAATAACTCTGCCGCTTTTATGACAGGTGAACAAATAAGACAGGGCCATAGGAATGGTTTAATGCAGTCAAGAGAAAAATATGAAGGCCAAGGATGCCAGCAAGTCCTCCTGAGAGACAGATTCAGGGGGCGTAAAATTGGCAGTTCCTTTCTATTAAGCAATTTGGGAATCATCCTCCAAGTTCCTGTCTCTCTCTTTATCTTAATTAGCAAAGCAAGTCTGAGGTACGGTAAGCCTTTTCCTTCCCTAATGGATTAGCTGGAAAATAGGAAATTAACCTTTTGGGAGAGACCAATAATAGGGCGAAGGGAAAGAGGAAAAGGTCCACCTGTAGACTAAGCACTGTGTGTTGGCTTGTGAATTAAGTTTTCTTAACTCACGAGTTCCTTCACTAATTCCTTCACTCCCAAATGCAGTTGCATTTCCTACTTGTCTACTATAAAGCTGCTGACTAGCATCAGTCTGTCGTCTGTCAGGAACTGGGCTGCACAGCAGGAGGAGCTGTGGGGACGAGGGAAGCATCACTGGTATTTACATCCACTCCTCGTGGCTCATGTCACTGCCTGAGCTCTGCCTCCTGTCAGATCTCCACCTCCCCTGCACCCCAACCTGTGTCCATGAAGAGACTGCTTTCCTGGTGTCAAAAAGGTTGGAGATCGCTGCTATAAGGAATCAAAGAGCTATGTGTATATGTGTGTGTGTGTGTGTGTGTGTGTGTGTGTATGTATATACATATATATGAAGCTATATGTACGAAAATGTGTATATATATGAAGATATATATGAGGATATATATACACACACATGTATATAATACACACAGACATATATACACACTTACGTACAGAGGGTGCCAAAAATGTATTCACATTTTATGAAAGAAAGAACTTTACTAAAAGTACAATAATACATTTATATACTGATAATACAAGATGAATACAAGTCATCTTGAGCACCTCTTGTATCTGCAGAAGTCGAACATGACTTTAGTATTATAAATTAAATGCAGTGTTTTCCTTTCTTAAAATCTGTATATATTTTTGGTACCTTCAGTATAATTAGCATTTCATTCTGGTGACTATTCCGTTTACCCTCCAGAAACTTCTTTGTAAATGACATATTAAAATAGTTATTTGAACAATAGTTTAAAAGAATGATGTCATTCCAATTAACCAGGTGAATGGTCCCTTTATGCAAAAGGCTTTTTTTTTTTTATGAAAACAGAGAAATCTTAAAAAATTAATGCATTGTATCAATGGCACGGTTGCATCTATGGCATGATATTGCATCTATCAAAGGAGATTGCTCCTCTATCCAGAAATCTTGCTTTTGGGTATGCAGTGAAATCATTAATTTTTAAAATATAATGGAGTTGGCATTTGACTTCTGGCATGACAATGTGAAGAGCTGCACTGACCCACACTTCAGTTGCAAGGGTGAAAATTATAAAAACACAAACAAAAGATTCTTTTGACCCTATGGGTAAATATCAAATAAATACCTATTAACTAAATATATGAAAGGTAGGTAAGAATGTGAGAGTCTGTGGTACTATGTGTTAGAACTAGACTGCTTTGAGGTAGAAATTCTACTCCAGACTATTGCAGCTGTGATCACAGAGCTCCCTTCCCCCATAGAAGCAAGGATTTCTTCCCAGGAGGAGGAAGACATATAGACAAAGGCTTGATATACTTGATATAGAAAACGCTGTTGTCAATCAATACTAAAATTAAATCCCCCCACAGGGAAACAGCAATAGATGTGAGCATGAAATTTACAGAAGAAAAAACACATGAAAAATTATAAAACTTCA
>CAUYPK010030650.1:0-13774 GCA_963574355.1 Loris lydekkerianus
CTTCAAAAATACACTACTGGGACCTGATCAAACTAAAAAGCTCCTGCACAGCCAAGAACACAGTAAGTAAAGCAAGCAAACAGCCCTCAGAATGGGAGAAGATATTTGCAGGTTATGTCTCTGACAAAGGTTTAATAACCAGAATCCACAGAGAACACAAACGTATAAGCAAGAAAAGAACAAGTGATCCCATCACAGGGTGGACAAGGGACTTGAAGAGGAACTTCTCTGAAGAAGACAGGTGCATGGCCTACAGATATATGAAAAAATGCTCATCATCTTTAATCATCAGAGAAATGCAAATCAAACTACTTTGAGATATCATCTAACTCCAGTAAAATTAGCCCATATCACAAAATAATAAGACCAGAGATGTTGGCGTGGATGTGGAGAAAAGGGAACACTTCTACACTGCTGGTGGGAAGGCAAATTAATACATTCCTTTAGGAAAGATGTTTGGAGAACACTCAGAGATCTGAAAATAGATCTGCCATTCAATCCTATAATTCCTCTACTAGGCATATACCCAGAAGTCCAAAAATCACATCATAACAAAGATATTTGTACCAGAATGTTTATTGCAGCCCAATTCATAATTGCTAAGTCATGGAAAAAGCCCAAGTGCCCACTGATTCATGAATGGATTAACAAATTGTGGTATATGTACACCATGGAATATTATGCAGCCTTAAAAAGATGGAGACTTTACCTCTTTCATGTTACATGGATGGAGCTGGAACATATTCTTCTTAGTAAAGTATCTCAAGAATGGAAGAAAAAGTATCCAATGTACTCAAGCCCTAGTATGAAACTAATTTAGGGCTTTCACATGAAAGCTATAACCCAGTTATAACCTAAGAATAGGAGGAATGGGGAAAGGGGGGAGGGAAGGGGGTAGTGGGGGGGAGGGAGGATGATTGGTGGGATTACTCCTGCAGTGCATCTTACAAGGGTACATGTGAAACTTAGTAAATGTAGAATGTAAATGTCTTAACACAATAAGTATGAAAAAGCCAGGAAGGCTATGTATAAATATAATCTTCCAATTTGACATCACAGATTTTAGCTATAGCAGACAACAGTGAGTGTAACTCTCTCAATCTGGCTAATGCATTCACTGTATGTTCTATACAGAAATTGCTCCATCAATTCAGAAAGAAAAAAATGTAACAAGCCAGTCAGCATTTTTTGTTATCATTCTATTTTTCATTGTAACTAAAAGTCTTGATTAGATATGTTAAATTCAGAGAGACACATCTGAATTACACAGCTGGATCTTTTGATTAATTTCCAGGCATCAGTAAAACACTGTTAAAAGATGCCCTAAGAGATGTCACATGTGGGACATACCTCACTCATAAAAACTACACCCACACTATTAGCTTGAAAACCCAGAGCAACGGTGTCCTTAGTTGTTCATTACCCTATCACTAGATCATTCTAATATTTTATTTTATCCTTCTAATCTAAAAAAATCAATGTTTTTTTTTTTAAATTTATGACTTTTTAGAAAGTTTATATTTCTGGGATTAGTTTATAATCCCAGCTTACATCAGAGCTTTGTTTCTCATAGCTGGTATCAGTATTCCAGAATATAAGAATATATATTTTGTAGGGTCTCCAGGCCATCTCTGTGGTATCAATTATGATTAAAAAAAAAAAGTAGTTAAAATTAAGTATATAGTAAAAGATAAAAAACTAGTATCTAAAGTCATAGAGAACTAGGAATAAATCAAAATCTGACCTTCACTAGAGGTGTGAAATTACTTAACTTCTCTGAGACTCAGTGGATAGTTCTATAAATTAGGCATGAAAAAATAGCTACCAAAAAGGTTGCTGTAAAAATTACATGAGGTGCTAGTGTGTAAGGTATGTGGTGTGCAGAAAATGTAGGTACTCAGTTTCTTATTGGGCTATTTTATGATAACAATATCAAAGGCCATGACTAAGGCAATGTGTCTGTGGGGTGATTCAGAACTCAATCAGTTTCTTGTCTGAGCCAGAGAAGAGAGGACTTTGGTAGAAACACAATGTCTGATGTTTTATGTTAAGACAGGAAAACTGTCACTTTTGTAGATTAAACATGTGAGAATTTTTTCATCGATGGCAAAGTTCTTCATAGTCCCAGGTACATTGAGAAGGCTGAGTAGCTTCATATGACTTCAAAAGAAAGGCCATGAAAAGAAAATATGAAAGAAAAATGTTTAAAGCTATCTGCTCCTTCTCAGCTTGGCAATACCTCTTTGAATAATGTATATATTCTCTCTATATATGTTCTTCATCTTCTGCCCTCTAATCCTGTTAGGAATAATAGAAGACCAGAATATTAATCACACACAGGTACACCCAGTGTTGAGAACAATTTAATTCACTGTTGATAGAAATAAAATGAGCTCTTATGCACTTTAAAAATCTTACAATTGTAAAATTATATTCTTTTGGAAAACATGTCTGAACCATATAATATTCTTTATTATATTATAAAGCACTGAAGAAAAGATTTGGTCAGAGAAAACAGATGGTAGATAGGCTGTTAACAAGGAAATATTGTTCTTGAAACACAATGTGAATTCAAGTCAATCTGCAAACAAAACTCATCATTTTTGAGTAGAGAACTCCCTGATAATCTTTCTTATTGATTTTGTATGATAGGAATTCATACAATTTGCATATTTTGATTGACATTTTATATATATATATATATATATATATATATATATATATATGTATGTTTAGAAAGAGCAAGAGTGTGCAACCCTATAAAAATCCATATGAATGACTATCTTTCTGAAACCAATTTGTTTTAAGTTTGAAATAAAACACAAATGATAAGGAATTAAAATACAGTTACTCCACAAAAACTAATAGATACTGTCAACTAAAATTCAGACCAAATATCTCTCAGATCATCAGTCATTTACCAGACATAAAGTTTACAATAGTGTGCTGAAAGAAATTCTCTAAGGAGTCAACCAATCTAAATGTCACTGAATGGTCAAGCTATAGCCTTGAGTTAGCCACTCATACTCTAAATTACAGTGTTCTTTACTATGAAGGAAGGAGTGGGAATAGAACAGCCATTGTTTTCCTGGTTTTCCTAGCCATTGACACCTGTTTGTGAAATGCTGTCCATATAGAATCTCAATATGTTTCTAACAGATGAGTGGATCTTCTCTGTTGGAATGAAGTTAAGAGAAATGTTGTCTGAGACCTTCAACCATAACTGTTGTACATGACAATTATATAAGATACCTCAAACACTGCTTCACACAAAATACTTCTGTCTCTAAAATTAATTAATCCTACCTCAAAATTTCACTCTTTTTACACAAAAAAATTGGGATATTATTGAACATTTTTACTGTCAGTAGATTCATACAGGGGAAGTTCTCAGTAAATGGTTATTGACTTGAATGGTGTCATCTGCAATTCTACAACACATTTGTGTACTATTTTACTTCTTAGAAAGCACTTCCACCCAGACTTTCTCATCATTACACTTTCTTTTTAAATCAGAAATGAAGTAGGCAAGACAGGTTTAAATGAAGGAAATAAAAAGGATTAAGTTCCTTCTCACTGTATTAATCTTTCTCTTAAAAAAATTAAAATCCTCAATAGTTAAGAAAAAAATATCCATTATAGAAATTTCATTATGATTCTTTATAGCACCACATATGACACGTTTCAAATTCATATCACTGTTTCAAAAATGTTCTCTGTTTTACATGATAGAATGAGATGCTCAACTTACACACTACTGACATTTTGGGCTGGCTAGTTCTTTGCTGTGTAGTGCTGTCCTGTAAACAGCAGGATGTTTACCAGCACTCTTGGCCTTTACCCTCCATATTCCTTCTGCACTCCCTTATTGTGACAGCCACAAACGTCTCCAGATTGGAAAATGTCTCTTGAGGCTACAAAGTTAACCTCAATAGACAGTCAGTTGACACAAACACTGAGATCAACTGCAGTGTTGGTCCTATACTACTCATTTCAACTTTTCTGCTATATTCTATCTGCACTGGTTGTCCAGAATGAACATAATCTCATTCTTTTTTTTAAATGACCAAATAACCAACTAATGACACTGAACATTTCTTATTTTAATCATAAGGAGACAGTAAAATAAATGTTTCACAGAATATAGAGCCATAAACTTAGACCTCGGAAAGGACTGAATCTTTTGATTAATATTAAAGATGAAGATAGAAAATCTGATACAGGGACTAGGAAAGATGTGTGGCCAATGGTCAAAATGACTGTCTCAAGTTACACACAATAGCAAGAGTATCACAGACTTTAATAAGTCACCAGCAAAGCAAGAGAAGAGTTTTATGGAAGACTTTCTGGATAAAAACATGGGCTACTATCTTAAAGAGAAGACTCAGTTGACACTTAAGTTTTGTGCTTTACTCACACACTCCTGGTGATTTACAGTCCTAGTCTCAATCAAGAAGAGCCACGCTGTGGGCCATCTGGGTAGCTATCACTAAGGTCACGCCCCCATGATTACCTAGCAGCAGGATACCTCACAGTTGTTTTAGGAACGTCCTGATTCCTATCTGCAAATGACCTTATGACTCATTGGTTTCTTCACACATTTATTAAGTGATCATTTTTATCTGATAATACATAAGAGATAAGAAGGCAGAGATAAGATAACATAAGAGTGAGCTAAGGGTATAATGTGCTGAGGCAAATAATGTATTCACACAATACAAAAAGACTATATGAAGATGGACACTGCTTTGAAAAGAAAAAGTTTTAAAATTAAAGGTAAAAGCATAAGGCAAATCAAAATACAAAAAAAGAGTGATAGCTATATTATTTGGTGCTGAAGAAATTAAGGAACAGAAGGTAGATCGCCTTAATTCATGAAAATATTAATTAATACTCATAGATAGGTAAAATATTAATTTTCCTTCATATGCTATAAAAGATGCAATCAAAAAAGATAGAACAAAGACTATTAGAAATATGAGAAAATTGAACAAAATACAGTTGTAGATAGCACCACTCATTTATAGCTAATTCAAGAGATAGAAATTAGAACATCAGTAGAGAATTTGAAGAATAGAATTAATAAAGCTGAGTTCATAGCTACAGTATATTGAACTTAAGACCCTACAGGGAGGTATTATATGTTTCATTCCAATAAACTAATGAACATCTTTTAAAAGTCACTCAATACAGTGGATGGCTGCTATGTGCCCAGCACTCTTCTAGTTACTATGATATCGCAAAGAACAAAGGACAGAGTCCCCTCATCGCACAGCATACTTCCTGGAGTATAAAGTCCCCAAGAAACAATCAATAAATACTAAGGCAAAAATTGTACAGAACACATCTTCTATCCACAACATAATAAAGGAAGAAATTGAATTAGAGTCAAACAAAATCCTTACCAGTTTGTGTTTTTACACATTTATGTCGATTTTATTCAGTCACACTATTTCTGAGAATTTATTCTAAAAAATTTAATAGACATGGGCATGAGGATTTACTTACAATGGTATTGATCGAGGCATGAATGACATCAATGAAAGTCTTATAGGAATTGAGCTGTGAATTTACAGAAACATTTTTAAACAGCCATATAATGTCACAATGTATAACCATTTGAAACACAGATTTGGGGAGAATATATAATAAACTAAGAAAATCCTTGACAATAATAAAAACCCAAGATATAACTAATGTATATAGTTTTATCACAAAGGAAAAAGCATCAAAGTAAGACTTACAAATATTAGGGAACAGAAGGTGTCAAAATTACGAGTTCATTAAATAAATAAATATGCTTTTTAAATATCAAAATATTTTGGTGAAGTTTTTAATACTTACAGTGAAATTCAAACCCACTATTGCAGATTATCTGGAATAAATCCAAAATGAAAATAACATATCAAAATTTATTAATTGCTAATACACAGTAGGCAAATTCATAAAATAATAAAATTTAAATTAGATAAGAACAACATAAAAATATGGGTTTATATAACAATTCAAAATAATCAAATAGACAATCAAGATATAAGCAGGAAAAAAACACTTTTTGATGAGGTAAGTAGAAAGCACAAAGTTAGAATAAAAAAGTTACCATATACTATATATTAATCATATCTGAAAAGTACGATACTATACATCATTGTATGCTAACACAGTTGATCATCTCAATAAATGGAAAGTAATGTTATTTACTTTTTGTTAAGTAAACAAAAAGAAAGAAACAAAAATCTTGAAAACTCTAAAGAAACTATTAACCACAAGGGACATGTTAAAAAAAAATAGTGTCTTCTACAAAAATTACAGTTTTATTAGTGAATTTGAGAATTATTAGTGAGTTTGAAATGATTTCAAGAAACAGATAATACCTGCTGTATTTGCAATAAAGATACAAATACAATAAAAATGATATTTTTCTAGAGAATGCAAAAGAGGAAAAGTGTCATTGATTCATTTAAAAGATTATAAGAATATAAGTTTTAAGAAGTCCAACTACAATAGAAAAAGAGTTAAAGTTTCATAAAATTTTCAAATTTTTGAATAAAATATTAACAAATATAATTCAATCAAGTATTGTAAATATTCAATGCAGTATTTTAAAATCTGAAAAAGATCCAACTTAGATATATAAAATGGCTTAGTGTTAGAATCTAAAAATAAAATATCAATAAAAAAATGTGAAAATTTGATAAGTTTCAATACCATCTAGTTTATAAAATTAAAGAATATGTTCTTAAAATCAGAAGGTATGCAATACTCAATCAGACATTTTATTTATGGACAATCACTGCAGGCACCTGCATTAAAAATTGAAACCAAAACGTTCTTACTTCTGGTGTAAAACAGCCACAGCAACAAACAGAACAGGAACAAGAGTTACAACTGTAAGAAAAAGCACGACCATATCAACAGTAAGGCTGTTTCACTGTCCCATCCTTTGTGTGTTACTGGAGTAGACTTTTAATTTCCTTCAAAAATGTTTTCTTTGCCTTCACAACTTAGCTGTTTGTCTCAAGGGCCCAGCTCTCAGCCTCTCTCGGTTTTTGTCAAGCCTTCCCTACTAAGCTTACTCATTTCCAGCTTTTAATTCAGAGTAAGAGCATGCAATGCTTCCTTTCACTTGAACACTTAGAGGTCACTTTCGTGTGACTAACTGGCATAATTTCAGCATTGCCTCGTCTCAGTAAATAGGAAGGCTGAGGACAGAGAGGGAAGGCTGTTTGGGGGAACAGCCATACTGCAAACATTTATGATTAAATTTGCCATCTTTTTCTGTTGACACAGCTCATGGTGCCCCAAAACAATTAAAAGAGTCACATCAAAGACAGTGATCACAGATCGCCACTACAGGTATAATAGTCATGAGTTTGAAATACTGCAAGAATTACCAAATGTGACACAGAGACACAAAGTGAGCACATGCTCTTGGAAAAATGGCACGGACTGACTTGCTTAACGTGTGTTTGCAGCAAATCTTCAATTTATAAAAAAAAATGTAATATCTATAAAGAACAGTAAAGTGAAGCACAATAAAACAAGGCCTGCCTAGTAAAGCCATCAAGCTTTTAGGGCATTAGCAGCTATACAATTAAAATATACAGAACCCAAATGTAGTTTACATCACATGCTAATAAAATACAGTAACATTAACATTAATATAATGTAATAGATAATATTATGCTGAACTAAATCAGTGTTTACTAGCTGAAGATTAGCTGGCTATAAGATTCCAGGTTGTTTTCAGTTTAGTATGCCTACGTGCTGAGTACTGAATTAACTCTATTATTCTCCTTCAAACTACTATGGAATTTGAGTTGCACAGACTCTCCTGACACTACAGGGCTTGGTTTAGTTCAGATGCACCCTTTGCACATTTAGTCTCCCTCTCTTCAGGTGATAGTTGATACTGGCTGTGCAGGCCTGTAAAGAAATGCACAGCTATAGGCTCTGGTGTCCTGATATAATAGCCCAGCAATTGATTCAGAATATGCTTACTTTAACTGTTCAAAGACAATCATTGGATGTAACAGAAAATTTTAATATTAAGGAATTCTCATAAATACGTGAAAGGGAGGTTCTTTATAGGCCATGATGTGAGAAACAGTGCTTTAAACTTGCACTTCCTATCAGCCACATACTTTTATCTCAACAACAGTAAAGCTCCCACTGTTCCTAAGTTTAAACTTCGGTTCCTTCCTTCTTATTTCTATGTCCTTTCATCAAGTCTCAAGAGACCACTTCACTGTCTGTCCTACACCTTCTGGATGTACGTTCATTGAACTACTTTACTGTTTCTCACTCTGAAAATACTTTAGACAATTTCTGTTTTCTTATTTTAGGTAATTTTAGGACTGACTTTGTTCATTTCTACTAGGTACATTGTCCATTGTTTAGAGTTTGCTAAGTATTGAGAACAGTAAATCATCATTTAAATTTTAATTTATCATAGAGGT
The DNA here is from genome assembly GCA_963574355.1 of Loris lydekkerianus. NCBI lineage: Eukaryota > Metazoa > Chordata > Mammalia > Primates > Lorisidae > Loris > Loris lydekkerianus. The sequence continues at coordinate 8,460 of CAUYPK010030650.1, forward strand.
TATTTTTAACTTATTTTTTAAATTCACTTATTTTTTATTTAAACTAGTTCAAGAATGATAAATGTAGAAAAAGAATGATTATCATACAGATTCAAACATAGTAGAGAAGATTGGAAATTTTCAAGAACATGTTCCTGGCATATTGTAATAAAATGCCCTAGGGAAACGCTTTCAAAAGTACTCTCTGGTCAGAACTACATAAGGGAAAAAAAGAACTGGCAATTAGTAATAAATTCTAGAGTTATATTCAACCAATATAATTACTTTAAACATAAATATACTATATATCCCAGCTATCTAAATGACTATCTAGATACCCTAATTTACCATATGGTTTCCACAAAATGTTATGTGTTTTATTGATAATAAAAAAATTAAAAAAATTTATATATTTAATATACATACTGATCATGCACCAAATGTAAAGATACTCTGCTCTAATCAAGAGAGGTTCGTGTTTGTTTGATTGGGGGGGGGGTTGTTGGTAATATAATATTTTCTTATTATCTCAACTAGTTGGTATATTCTTTGATTTACGATATGAGTCACATAATTTAAAACTGACTTACACATTATCTGGAAGAAAGAAAATAGACATATTTGTGATACACAGATAAGGTGAAAAATTAAATGAAGGCTGAATTCGGAGAGACAAAAAATGACAATGAAAGAACTATAAGAAATATAGCAGATGCTTATGTGTCTCTAGAGATTTCAATCCACTTGAGCTGATCATCTCTACAGTAGAAAGTTGCTACCTATCAGAGGAATAGTAACATTACCTAGATCTACATTTCAATAGCTGAGCAGACTCAGAACTCCCTGTGCCCTCCTTTAGGATTCTATGGCTGTTTGCAAGTTTGTTTTTTTTCCTGACGAATATTTATATCTCTCAACATCTTGCCTTTGTCCAAATGACCTCAGGATTGAAAGACCATTCTGCTTAGTTTTCTAGTTGATTCCTATAACCACAAATCCTTATCTTCATTCCAAAGATATTTACCAGCCAGATGTCGCAGCAAACTGTAAGAGCTGAGATATTTTATTTCCTCACATACTGTAAATATTTTGCATTCAATTTAGCCAAAGGCCTAGAGTTGATTATTTTGTAGATATTTTAAATTCAACTCCCATGTTTCCCTGTGGTGCTAATCTAAGCGACAATTTCTCCCAGCCACAAACTTTCTCTACATTTGAAGTCTAGCCACTGATTTCACCAGCCTTTTTCTGCCAAGGCAACTACATCACATAGCTGAACGAATTAATGAAAAACTGGCTACAGACTATTTTTAATGACAGACTTCAAGTTCTAAAGAAAGGAAAAAAAGAACTCAAATCAAAAAAATGTATGCAGATATAAATATCCCCCACCTCTTGGCTGGATAAAAGTGGCGGGATATTAGAACACAGATGATTATTGGCCTTGGTACAAAGAAAAATATGTACTGTTAACTTATCCTCCTTAGATCCCTAATTCACCACGGACTGGCACTCTTTTACGGTGCTTGTGCATATATATATATATGTATGTATACATACATGTGTGTGTGTCTCCTTTTAGCTTAAAGCAATTCCAATCTTCATGTTTAGCAACAGAGATTGGAATCGTAATTTTGGTTTTATAAGCCATGATCACAAAAAATAAAGTGTATATTTGGAAGGACAGGGTAAGACTACCGAGACCTGGACTGAATCCCCTGAGCTCAGCAGGAATGAGGAAGTAAGCCCAGTGCACCACAGCACTCCCCAGGGTTCTTCTGATTTTGATTATCCAAGATTTTTACGTGGTTTGATACTACGGCCCACATCATCAAATACAGTCATGTTATGGTTGGGGATGTTAGAACAGAGACTGCTGCACAGATGCTGTGAAAAGGGATATAATTCCAGCCCTTCTTAAAGTGGATATCATGCCAAATTGTGGAAATGAGCCATTGCTCACATTATTGCAAAGCTTCAATCAGATCTTATTAAGCCTGGTTCCATCGACATTAGGTACATCTACTGAATGGGAAGGCCATCCAAATTCCTCTGGTCAAGGTCTGTGACAGTCATGGTTGGAACAGGGACTCTGAACCACAGATGGTACAGAAAGGATGGCCAGTGAGTCAGCTTTCCGTGGCAAGTACAGCACTGGAGCCAGCATGGTCCCTGAAGACACCAAGAGCAGATGGCTGTTGGGCAGTGAGGACCTTCCAACCTCCATCCTTAATGTCTGATCCTGGAGTAGCAGTTCCGGGAGAATCCCCTCTGTTTTCTCGTATTAGTTCCATATCATTTAACGAAGTCTCCCTAAGCTTTCCCACTAAACATGCTTAGTTAGCATGACAGTACTGAGAACTATTAACAAGTGTTTCATGTCATAATTTTTGTATATGTCCTTAATAGATAAAAATGTCAGCACTGTCAACACCAACATTAACGATCAATAATAGAATGTGTTATAAAACTGTTAAGCTATAAGATTTTAAAATTAACTTTGAATATAAGAATATTACATGTATAAACCAAATTCATGCTAGTGGTAATGCAGGCAGCCACATATTTCTTCTAGTACCATTAAAGAGATAATTAGATCAATACTTTTATACAAAAAAAAAGTCATTATACCTGTAGGGCATAATACTAGCCTTTCACATGAAATAAGTCAGCAAGCTACCTTCATAATAAATAATGTAATATTAATATCACAGCTGGAGAACTGTTCTCTGAATACACACAGCGGGCATAGAAATTATAGTCCAATTTTGCTTGGAAATGCACTATTCCTTCCTAACGAGCATGTTTAGCTTCAAATACCATAGAAGGACAGAGTAAAGTCCATAATTAGAATGATAGCATTATGTAATAAAAGAGCATGCAACTTTGCCTGGTAAAGACTGTTGTAGGTCAGAGTTGGAGGTTGCTGTGAGCTGTGACACTACGGCACTCTCCTGAGGGTGACAAAGTGAGACTCTGCCTCTAACAAAAAAGCCTGTTGTAGGTCAGCTGTGAAAATCACTAAAGGAAAAGGCACAGCTAATTGAGCTAAATATTAAACAAGCAAAGCATAATCCAAAACTCTATTTTTCTACTTCCGCTTTACGTCAGTTTTAAATAACTGCAATAATGCAAATGGCATATGTAATGCCAATGTGAATACCAGTTGGGTCTGGAAAAAGCAGGTGGAAACCAACTTAAGGCAATATTATGTTTAGTTTCATTTACTTCAATGAGGGTGGAAAATGAATACAAACTATCCAGAATCCCAAAGACAGATGCTTTGTAAGTGTGTGTGTGTGTGTGTGTGTGTGTGTGTGTGTGTATACCTTCAGTTTCTGTTCCTGAGAGCAATAGTATTTATTATAATGATGAATATGTGTGTGCCTTAACTATTGTCATTTACAACTTGGATATTAATTCCTTATCAAAAAAAATAGCTATCTGTAAAACTATACCCACTTTCTTAGGGAAAGTGATGTTTTGGACAATATTAAATTCAAACGAGACTCGTTATTTTAGGAGAAGTGACCTCGCTAGGTCCTTTGCTGCTTACAGACATTTATGTTCTTACTTAAGAACTGTCACATTTCAGAAATCCAGAACAACAGGTTCTGTGACCTTTTAGCTGTGGTGACCCTCCTCAACAGCACAGTAGCATTTATAGTACTGGTCCCCTCCTTATGGAAACTCTTCTTTCTGATATCACAGTCTTCCTCTTCCTACACTTGAGCCTCCTTTTCCCCCTGATTTTTTTTCTCTCTTTAATTATATCTTTTTGGATAGTGTCAGTTCTCAAAACTGCACTGTAAGTTGTATTTGTAGCTGAGACTCAAAGGAAACCCAAATGATGCCTTAAATTGATCCTTACCATCACTGTTGTCATCACCACCACTATTTAACAATGGTTCTAGCATCTGTCTTCGCCTTTGGATTTTTCACACTTAAATGATCCTAGGACCAATGTTTTTGAGATAAAATAGGAGCACATGTGATTGGTTGGAAAGAATGTGAAAGATAGAAAGGATGAGAAGATAGGGAAATTTGTACCAGAGTATGATACAAATTTAAAAAACGTTAAAGGAAAAGAGTGGTCAGGGGTCACCCCAGACCACAATAAGAATGTGACAAAGTCTTGGCTAATCCAATGGGAAGCTTTGGAGCAAGGAATGCCCATTACAGAGTCCCGCATCGGGAAGAAATGGCCGGGACTTAGAATCTTTGCTATGTTCTGTCGTAGGTAAGAGCTGCCCAGGAATAAAGCATGGCCTTGGTTCAAAAGCCAGTGTGGGTCCTGAAAGCTCTAGTGGCTAGAATCTTTCCACTAACTCTACAAGTTACAACTGACCACCAGGTTCTTTCTCGAAGGGAGAGCTGAGGGGTGCCCTGCTAGGGTTGCTGTCCTTCTGATACCTCCCACTTACATGACTAGATTTGACTTATGTTGATGTTTTCTATGCTGATTTTTCCGTATCAATCAGTTCTAGACTCAGTCATCCAATCAATTTTCCAGAGCACATTTCTGATGGTACCAATGTCTGTTCAAAAGATTTCAATATTATGTACTGTTATTATTTATTGAATAATTATTATCATTATTTACTAAACAAAGTTGAAAGTCAGCACCCAATACCCACCAAAATCTGCATTCCACCATTCTTTCAGGGTTTATCTAAGCAGCAGTCAAGTCAGGACACTGGACCTTACAGAAAAAGAGATGTGCTTAGGGATGCTGATTCCATCCACCACTCAATTTATTCATTAGTAAAATAAGAATATCTGAAAGGGAGTCTGCAAAAATTTATTAAAATGATCATAGGATGAGTAAAGTACTTATTTAGGTTGTTTCAAAGGTTGTGTCCGTTTTAATGTCATGTGTTTTTGTAGCTCCATATCTCAATAAATATTTATTCTACTGTGTCATGGTATATACTGATCGATGGAGAATTTTGTACTCTATACATTAATGCTATTCATTTTTTTCTACTTTTAAATTTTTTTATTCTTTTCAGCCTATTACTATATGATGTCATTAAGCAATTTTCGGCCAATTTTGCTCTACGAATTCAAATTGAACCAAAGTGCTGCTGAAACAGCCCGAAAAATTAACCAGGCATTTGGCAATGATAGTGTTAATGAATGCACCATTCAACGTTGGTTTGCGAAATTTCGTTTCAGAAATTTTAGCCTCGAAGATGAGCCCCAAAGTGGTCAATCTAGAGTAATCCAGGACGAGGATTTGAGGACCCTGGTGGAGACTGACCCATCACAAACGGTGCGTGGGATGGCGGAAGAACTGGGTGTCAGCTCCCATGTGGTTTTTGATGGTTTAAAAC